>WYDE02260619.1:0-13655 GCA_009867175.2 Adela reaumurella
GAAAACACGAACTATGTTTCATAGCCGCTTCGACCGACCTTCATTCAGTGCGGTGGTACCAACCCGAGCGGGTTTTAACCCTACCACCATGTAAGGAGAGCCACAGATTATAATAATATAAGTTTAACTTCGGTAATCGAATACAGACTACCGCAACCACTGAGCCAACGACGCTGATAAAAAAATTATTATCGAAATATGTAGATAGCGAAGTCGTCTGGCAGGCTAAGAACGCAATGGCTGCCAGTTGTCAGACCGACATGCTCTTGATGCCCAAAAAATAAGGAACACGACTAGCTTAATCATTTTCAAAACAAAATCACGTGATTTTTTTCACTGCCTCCTAGACCAATATTGTTGTAATAAGTTAAACTTTATTATTGCTACCAACCATTTTGTTTTTGTATATCGTCGATGCTGCGATGAACTGGCTTCCCTAATCCCTACTGCCCCGATTCATATCCGCCACACGCGCCGGACTCGCTCGCAACATCCATATGTTCTTGACACCAATCTTCTGAGAACGCATCGTTTTTCGAAATGATTTCTATGTCGTACGCTGAAAATATGGAATGGTCTTCCCGTGAGTGTGTTCCCCACCACCTACAACCTGGGGATCTTCAAAAGGCGTGTTAATAAATTGAACAACGACCTTTTCGTTCGCCTTATAGCTAGCACGGCGCCTCGCTGAGCGTGGTTTCGTGAGGAGTGGTGTTATTGGCTGTGTCCGATCTTCTTTTGCAGTTTTGGGCCAAGCCACCCACAGTAGTTGTCTTTAAAAAAAATTTAAGCTTTGTATATTTCTGAGTAGGTACCCCTCGAAGATACCAAATTTTGCTATTGGTGCAAACGTTCCATTTCTGTTTTCGCTGACCTTGGTGACTTCCGATCGGCAGCCATCGCTCACTTTCGTTCGTCAGGTGTGTACGCGGCAAAGACCACAGCGATAACTCTACCGCTACCGGCTCCACTCCACACCTGTCGTGATCATGAAGCGATGATGGCACGCGCCGCGCCACTGTTGGAGCTCATCCAATACAAGATCACTTTCACTCACATACCCGCCGTCATTTCCCGCCTCACCGCTTCCCGTCCCCGCCGTCCCGACGACGCGGCCGCCATATTGTACGCCAATTTGAACAATACTTATTCGCCGTTAACGAGGACGCGACGCCACCGGATGCGTGACGAAGCAAGTTTTCTGTAGATAGTGAAACTAAATTGGTTCAAGCGCCTTTATTTGGCCGGAGCAATTTTATGACTAGACATGTATGCGCTGATTCATTGATCGAAATTTATAAGGTATTGAGCCGGGTGAATGCGGAGTCTTGGGAAGCCTTGGCGGACACCTAGATGCCATCGTCTCCGAAGTGGAGACACGTTCTGGGTCTGGGTGGGACACAGAAAAACCGCCACAAAATTACTGACTCCATAGCATGCGCACAACCTGTTCAAGAAATAACACTTAAATACCAATTTACACAGCACATCATAAAACATGGGCAGAAAATTTGATAAATTTAAAATTAGAAGACAAAAAATATTTAATTTCCTTAATCGTTATCAGAAAAAGAAGGTAACATCTTTGCCATGATACCACCAACTCATTACAACTTAAATTATATTAAATAATCGGCAAGGCAGAGGAGTCTGAGGATTAACCGGAGAACATCCTTCCTCAACATCCATTCTAAAATTAAACTACAAGTTAAGGCAAAAAGGTTCCGAAGTATAAACGAGGAAACCTTTTCCTTAAAACAATCGTAACTACGGCAAAGGTGCTAGCTTTTATAAATATTTATTTCACTTAGCTTCTCGTTTGAATTCAAAAAGAATTCAACCGTCCGTGGGTGAGTCCTCGAAGTGGCCAAATGATCCAACCGAAGCTTGCTGTACCTGAGCGAAACCATGGGTAATCGAAGCCCTCACCAATCGCCGGTACCATGTGAACAGACAACAAAAAAATTAGTTTCACACAATTAATAGTTAGACTCAAAGTAATAATTTTTTTATAAACACAATGACAATTTGACACATAAGCGAAAATGACAGTATGTACCCAGAATAAAATATTCTACTGACTGTAAAATTTTAAATTTTGGAACAGACGATATTTGACGATAGTGCATTACTGTCCGCCCAACTGTACCAATATTATTGTAATATTCGGTGTGCAATAAAGAGTAATATATAAAAAAAAATATGTTTAGTTTTGATGAATTAACCTACTTAATGCATTAATAATGAAAATCTTTAAGATTCATGAGGCTCTATCTTAGCCGATGTCACCTGAATGTAAATTAATAGCCGAGTTATTTATAGCTTCATTACGCCTCCGAACTTAAGTTTGCTTGTTTGAATTGTATGTTAATTAGGCAGTATGGAGCTGACGTAGTCTCTGTGCGGCAAACGGTCCTTTTTATATTATTTTAGAATAAAAAAGGAAGGTAATTCACGAGAGGTGTGGAAAATAACACAAACAACTATATATATACATGGTACAATAAAATAAAAATGGCATTCCGTTTTTTTTCGTTCTTTTTGCTTCCGTTGTTGCGTCGAATGTTTGTGTTTTCTTCTGGATTTTTTTTCAGGTCTGTGGTGTTAAAATGTAAACTGTAAGCGAGGCCGCAGGACGAACGGCGTGCAGTTATACCATAGATTACTAATATATACTTATACATAGGAAATATACCAAAATTATTTTTGGAGCTGCGCGCAGTTAAATCTTTCATAATTATTCAAAACCAAGAAGTAAGATTTGGCGAGGCCGAAAACCAAACAGAATGCAGATAACAATTGCTTGCAGCATTTCACAATTACAAACAAAGAAGTAATTTTGTTCAAGGTGCGTGCAGTTAACCATTTCACAAACCCAGCCAAGACTTAACCCACAAGTAATTTCGGCCTCAGTCCAACTTTACTTCTTGGTTTTAACTGTTAAATGGTTGACTTTATTTTATTGCTGCTATCTGCGTGGCTGTGAAGGTTTATTCCATCCCTAGTCTTACTTTTGCTTTATAATTTTGCACATAGCCCACCTTCAGCCTAGCCCAAAATTATTTCTTACTTTGGAATTATAGACTTTTCTGCTTGGCAGAAGTCGGACTTACCGGAGGCAATCTCTTCCAGTCAAACTTTATACACTACAACACATTCGTATTGTTAGTGTTTAGGTTTCCTCACGATGTTTTTCTTCAACGGGGTGCATTGTAATTTTGCACACAAATTTTAACCGAGATTTTAAAATCCGGAATAATTGTGCGCATACCAGGTATCGAACCCACGACCTCTCTAAGAGGCGCGCGCTAACCAACTAGGCTACTCCGCAACCCAATATTATGATAGAATTGTACAAAATCGTAGTGGTATTTTCGAGTTACCCAAATAATGGACTTTTCGATTTGTTTGTAGGTATGTGAGCACACTCTTCTTCAGGATAAACCGAATTGGTCTTACGAAGAAATCTATTATTAGTAAAAAAAAAAAATTGACTCGTGGAATCCTTCGTGTTCAATAAAAAACTAATACTTTGATGTTGTTCGATACTTGTCTTTCCCTAAACACAAAAACTTAACTAATCGTATAGTAGGTACTGCCCATTAATCATCAAAGAAAACCCTTTACTCTTAAAATACCTGCGTATGGAGACGTGTAAATATACACTGTCGCATTAGGTAGGCACTGATCTAAACTAAACTAAACTATTAAAATAAAAGAGCTCGAGGCGTGCGCTCCACTAAAAATAAATTCAAAAATAATTGATTCTGTCCTCCCCTGATGGATGCGATAGCTGTTGGTTCGTTATATTATGTCTCATAACTACACAGATAATACATATTTTAACAAGTTTTTTTAGGACTTCCTGCAAGATGATCTATTTGTTTAGAAGTCGGTAGCTTTAGTATAGATGGAGCATCGTCTTACCATCGAAAGCATTGTATCAATAAAGAATATAATATCGGGTCTCTGTGACATAGCCAATTTATCGAACTGGCTATTTTTATCCGATAAAGTCGCCGCAAAAAGAGCCGGAAGTTTTCAAAATGTTGTTCAGCAACCGCCGTAATTTAAAAAGTAATGGCTATTTAGAACTTAATTATTTAAGTAAAAAAATTTTGAATTTTAAAATAATTTTGTCACAAAAAACAGATGTCTCATATGCAAAAGAAGACCGGCATGGCATTCGCCGTCTTTCAGAATAAGCCGAATGTTCATAGGCGTCGCTAGATATATCACACCCTTCACCTAGTGTACCTTCACCGAATATTTCACGCTTTACATTAAAAGAAGTCTTTTAAAATGTGTTTTATTTTCTAAATAAATTGTGATTAAAGTTCGATTAATAGACAACCAATTAATAGAAAAAAAATTATGAGATAAGCCAAGACCTCAATTAGCAATACTGACGCTTAATTCTTCGCGAACTGTGTTTACTTAGTGCTTAATTTTTTTATTTTCAACAATAAGAATTTAAATATAATTATTATTACATAGTGATTAATTTAACATTTCATCATCATCGTCATACACACAGCTAAACAGCCGTTCTCTGCTGAACATACTTTTTTTTCAACTTTCCCGGCGCCTGACAACACGAATTCATCATTTGCCCTCGACGTACCTGGTGTCGTCGTTCCACCGACGGGTGGTCCTCTCAAACTATGCTTTACTTTCCAAGGCAAGGAAGCGTGTGCGTTAACATTTAGAAAGAAAAATAGTAATAAATAAGCCATGCCATAGAAAAATAAAGTAACGATCATAATAAACACAAATCTAAAATGTATGTTGGTGTAGATGCGATATTAACCCCATTTAATGTGATCGCGGCGCGGGGCTCATCAAGGTACTCGTACTAAAGTAATGTATTGTAATATGAAAAGTAATACAATAATGTAATATGAAACCCAAAATTAGTGATCAGTATACATATAGGTATACAGGCTATAAAATTTTAATTTAGGTACAAATATGTCAATGTCATTTGTGTTAAATTTTTTTTACGATTCAGTCGTTGGCAATTTACTTACAATTTTTTATATGTGAAGTAACGCTGCAGTCGATGCACCAGATAAATGAACTTTGACAAATACAAAGAAAAATACCTTTCAACGTGTTGTCCGAAGCGGGATTCGAACCCGCGTGCTTGAGTATAGCCCTCAATGCTCCTAACAAACGCTTTACAAACGCAAATAAAATACAGAATTTAAAAATATGAAAATCTACTTCAGAATGTGCTTAGTCGTTGTGATTCTAAGTCGACAGGCGACACCGAGACACCTTATTTGTAAAAGTTGACGTTTATTTTTGTACACAACTTTGACACCGAGGACAACGTCGACGGTGAAGGAAGGGGTAGGAGGCGGAGAGGAAGGGAGCGCAGGGACGACGCAGCAATAACGCCACAGTCACGACGAAGGACTCCTCCCAACAATGCTATTGTCTACTAAACAAACGCCCTTTGTTATGAAAATAATGTTTAAGTAAAAAAACACTGTTGCATTATTTATGTTTCGACTCCTTTTCTTAAATTTTGTGTCCTCAGAGAACTCCATTATGTTTCTAAAATTAAAAGACGCACGGTCTCACTCCGCACACCGGAACTGACTAACTAATGTGGAATTTTCAAAGATTTAAAGGAATGTACTTCATATAAAATATTTAAAGAGAAAAAATTAAATTTGATGACCGTCATTATCGATCTACATTATTATAATCACCAACCAGCGCGAAGCCAGGGTTTCTTGTAACTCGATATCCTGCGAGATAAAATTTAAATGTCCAAAAAAATATAGGCAACATTTTTATTAAAATTCGATGTGTTCACCGGCATCACTGACCACAACTAGTAATTAGTAAAACTATGTTTTACACATACCAAGCTTGAGTATCTAGCATTCACACCCATGCGGTATTCACCAAGAATGTCCGTTGTGCTACAAAGTTAAAGTAGTAAATCGAATGAAGACTTGGAAAGTCTCGTCCAGCAAAGTATTAGAAAAATATGCAAATACAATCTAATTTATATGCACGAAGACGCCGCGGTGACTCGCTGCATCATCAAGGTGCCAACTGACAAACTGCCAAGGTGTGAAGTGGCAAGCCTGTCGCCCTGTAGCACAAATCTTGTCCTTATCCCTTATTGGTGTGCTTATTACGCGCACGGGTGGATTATACAATGGAATTTTTTTATGGAAACGGCACCAAGTGTCTTGCACTTGGCGCCGTTTTAGTGGACGGAAAAACAGAAAAACAGCATTCGGTTTAAAATGGGGCTACGAATGTCCTGCCGGCGTGACAGGTGCCTTTTCAAGCTTCTCTTGAAGGATTCCAAGTCAGATACGGCAGGAAACGCATCGGAAGGAAGTGCATTCCAAAGTTTAGCAGTGCGGAAGATAAAAGAAATACTGGAGAGTTTAGTCCGCACTTTAGGCAGCTCTACAGGAAACGAATGCATTCCCTGTCAGCCACGCGTGGACCTATGGTTAAACGGTGAAGTAGGAACCGCTTCGAATAGCTCCTCAGAGCATTCAGTTACATTCAGTTACATTGAGTTACTTGTACCTACGGATACGCACATCACACAGTGTTGTAGTAAATCATCACTGAAAGTACGAGTACCTATAATAAAGCTGCCACACGAAATATCCGTGTGGCTGTAGCGCTTCCTCAGCATATCGATTCCTATTCATCCATATTAATTAGCTTCAACTAACTGTGAAAATACTGCTGTCCATACACCACCCCAGGAACTGTCTCTTCTAACTGCTTGAATCTGCAGACTCTTCGGCAGGTGAGTCCTGCTACCACGGTCAGAGACTACTGCGACAAGCTGGGTCTGCATGCCCAACAGCGACTACTACTACAAGCGTGCATGCCCCCCTTACCAGGAACTGTCTTTTCTAACTGCGTTACAAGGAGCCGTGTCAACTGCAAACTCTCCTGCAGGTGAGTCCTGCTACCACTGTCAGCGACTACTGCGACAAGCTGGGCCTGCATGCCCACCTTACCAGGAACTGTCTCTTCTACCTGCGGTTCAAGGAGCCGCTTTAACTGCAGGCTCTCCTGCAGGTGATCCCTGCTACCACGCTCAATCACAACTACGCCAAGCTGGACCTGCATGCTCACTATCCCAGAAACGTCTCTTTTACCTGCGGGACAAGGAGCCGTACCAGCGCCCCAACACCATTTGGAATAGTAGATAGTTACTACGATCGGCCAAAGGCTAACCATTCAACATTCTATGCTACTAATTAGCCACTAGATAGAGAGCACTATTGGTAGCACTAGTACGTCTAGAACCACCAGAGTACGACAACAGGACTGAGTTTATGAGGTACCTACATATACTGGGTGTTAAGTTTTCGGTTAGACGTGTTTGAACTGAATCTTATACTGATCAGCTTTTAATAAAAATTATATTTTTGGCGGTGATTTTTTTCCTTATATTTTTGAGATAATGTATTTAAGAATTGTATGGAGAAAAAAATTTTTTTTGCTCAATTTTAAAAGGCATAGAACAAAAGTTGTTCAGTTTTATGTACAGAATCACCCCCTTTCGGGTAGTAGAAACTATTTACTTAACACAGTGTATATAATAATATGTGTAACGCACAAATTCAGCAGTGCAGTCAGCTATTCGAGTCGTCACCTGTCAGCTACTACAGCTACACGGAGCTAGATTCAGCTAGCGTGTCCGCCGTGTTGCCCACCGTCACACGTGACGCGACATGGCGTGGTGTGGCGTGGCATAGCCTGACGTATTGGGCCGGACATAAATCGCGTGGACGAGGACGATACGAGGACGTCGCGACGAAGATTGATGACGTCGACCGCGATACAGATCGCGGGCGGCCGATCTGCGCCTTTAGCCGGTATCACTTCTGTGCCTTTGTCTAGCTAGACAGTGTATGTACATATATCGATATAAGTAAATCATAAAATGGTACATGTACATATTCAAGAAACATATCCCTAAGATATTAAAAATGAGAATATTATTTACACATTCATTTAAGTTGAATGTCAAAATGGACATATTCAAGAAACATATCTCTATGTTACTAAAAATGAGAATATTATTTACACATTAATTTAAGTTGAATGTCAAAATGGACATATTCAAGAAACATATCCCTATGTTACTAAAAATGAGAATATTATTTACACATTAATTTAAGTTGAATGTCAAATATATTGGGCATACGCCAATACGGCTTACTGTAAAGAGAGTGACGAATACCGTGCTACCACACCGGCGCGCCGCGGCGCCGCCGATCGATAATCGCGTTTTTGGAATCTAAAATAAAAGCGCAATGCATGGTGCGCCTGTGTTTCGTAGAGCGGTGATAAAACATATAAAATAAAGGCGAGATACGATCGCATCTCGGAACACCATCGATCACACTCTATACGTACTCTATTATTATACTAACAATGTCCAAATGGCATAATTATAAATTCACGTAGAATATGGTTTTATTTTTTGTAACTCTTCTATTTTTCCAAGTACCTATCCAGCAGTGACGAATGTTAGATTGGTTTTAATTTGTTTTTAATATTATCGCATATTTCATCGTAGATAAATTCTAGATAAACTACAAGTTCAAGAAAAGCGTAAGTACATAATGATTTTGAATTTTTCTATAGTCTTAAATGTTTAGTTAGTCACAATATGTGATTTATTTACATAAGAGTGTAGTGAAGTCGGTCAAGTCAAGTGGTGCCTGCTGCTGTGTCGTAAAGTTATAGGGTAAGGGTGCGCCCGCCCGCGTGCAGAAGCGCTGATGAGACACGTCTTGGATCCTCGGTTTATCTGTGGCGGCTTTGAACGTAAACGTAATGCCTAAACTAAAGATACGATTTATCGCTCAGAAACAAGCCGACGACGCGTATCCTGCTAGGTGTAACGAACCATTAAGATTTCACTCCGATTGCGGTTGAGTTTCATTCATTCTTCGTACTAGTGTCTGTGCTTACTAATGGTGCCACTATAATTATTGAAGAGGAGGATAACACCTGATTTCTTTCACGTCAAGAAGTCGCATAAATAAAACTTTAACACACATTTCAAGTAGTAATTATATGAAAATTCTTTCAGTTCTGAGTTAGTGATCTACATATAGCTTTAATATGATATGATGTAAGTCTGGTGCTTATGATCTGCGATAGCGCCGTGCCGCCATGCCGTGCGAGCGAAGGCTAAACGAGTGTTGAGTTCATGTCGGTGATCGCGCGCATCTGGGCATCTACCGCGCTATTATCACATGAGCGAGTGAAGAGACAACGCCACGATTTCAACCTATCAGACTGACGATGTCGAGTGATCTCGAGTGCGTTAACGCATACGATTGGCTGAAATCTTTTCACCAACTCGAGTGATATTATGTCGGTAGTACGCCAGGTCCGTACAGTTAGACGTGAGTCGTTCTGTGTATGCCGTCAAACTTTTACTCGACGATCTATTTTGAATGAGGTGACTCTCCAAATACGAGGTATTGAATTTGATTGAAGATCTTGTCAGAAGAAAAATATATTGCTCGTGAATCATCTCTCGGCGTACATACACATTATGACGTCTTCTCTCATGAGAGTTAGAACGTCTCCAAGAGCGTTTTTCGCGAGCACTTTAATTGGTGCTCGTGAATTTATCTTAATCGAAAATAATAAGAAGCAGCACAGCCGCCAAGGCAAGTGCGCTGTTCTTAGTCTGGGTCTGCGTTCTCTGCGGCCCTCGGCAGTATCATTTGTCCGCGACACAGCGTCCGTTGATCATGCCAGTAGTTATATGCTTGTCTCAAAGACTAAGCCATGCCGCCGCTGGTCAACTCCATTCCTATTTAGCTGCTTGAAACAGATTATATATGTACGAATAAATGTAATCTCTTTTTGAACGTCTTTCCCCACGCCTATAATCCCCACATATTCAGATCGCATGTAAATAAGCTTCCCTTAACAACATAATAACAACCCTTGTCCACCTCCGAGCTGGTATGGCGCCCCTGAGGTGAAATTGGCGCGTCGGAGCATGCGCTTCGGCCCGTCTGATCTTGCCAGCCATAATATCCTGCCAATAATACGGAAATCGTAAAATTTTGGAAATTCTAGCTCAATCGGAATGGCACAGACTGGCATCTCATATTACAGCTGCATCACCTACCAAAACTTTAATTGAATTAAATTTCATTTTTCTTCTTAAAATTTGTGTTATTATTAATTATTAAAAAAAAAAAATCTGCGCCTTCATGAGAACAACGAAATTTGGTCTTATCATCTTAGGTCATCTTTATCAGCGTCGTTGGCTCAGTGCTCGCGATATTCAGTATTCTATTACCGAAATTAACCAATGCAGCGCGCGGTCAGGACTTGGATGGGAGACCGCTTGACCGTTGACGCTGGTCGAGGTTCGGATACCACGTTAAACTGTAGGTCCCTTCCTTCTCCTTTCACAGTAGTATGGATAAACTCGCCCGGGTTGGTACCACGATACTGACTGAAGGTCGGTCGAATCGGCTATAAAACATATTTCGTGTTTTCCGTTCAGTTAAGTGTAGCCGGCTGGAATTGAGGGAAGCGCTGACATGTCACCTACTTACATATTAAAAGAAGGTGTTTAGGCGAATATCAATGGTTCCAAAAAAACACTTTAATTATTTCTTAATATGGGCGAGTTTGATTTTTAACCCCGACGCAAGGAGAGGGGTATATGCGCTTAGGGTGAGAGATGTGTGTGTGTATGTGTGTGAGAGAGGGTGTGTGTGTGTGTATGTATGTCTGTTACCACTTATTTAAACATTGGGTCTACCGGCGTGTAAAAACTTCGGCATGATAGTATAACAATAACTGACCAAGAGTGACCTTCATGAATGCACCCCTTACCACGACAGATCTGTGAATTTGCAATCGCGCGAGACTTTCCAATGCATATCTGCCAGTTAGGATCCTACATATCGTGCTTCCTCCTTGTAACGTTGCAGGATGAACTACGCAGATGGTCTTTGCACCCCACTCTCTGATACGGTGTAGGTAAAATAAGGAAAGACATACATTCGACAATTTCGAGAAAATGTCTGAATAGTGCATCATGTCCGGCTCAAGTGCAACCGAATGTGTTGGCACTGGCTGGGCCCAGCTTAAATTCAGCGTCTCACACGCCAGACTCCTCGCTGAGACTGGTCGTCTGAAACATAGGCTGCGCTGGGCCCTATTTTTTTTCATAAGTCTTTTTATAAGTCTCATGTTATTTATTTCATGTTATTTTTTGTAAAGTTTTATATTGTGAGAAAACTAAACATATTTTCTTTCTTTCTTTCTGAATATATGCCGTATATACTCTACCACATAGTGAGATACAAAGAGTTACGTATCTGCGTATGCATCCTACAATGTGAATTCATCCTTACGATAATATAAAAACACGAGTTTTAAAAAAAATAATAAGAGTGCAGAGGTAAAATCAGTAAACACATTTAAAAATACTTAGCATTGTCTAAGAACCACAGCCCCCCACGTAGTCCCAGCAGCGCAGCCATTTACCAACCCAAAAGCGGGTAAATTTGTTTAAACACAGCCTCTAAGTGGGGTGTCTGTGCAGGTATTTGGAAAAGACTGCTGGAAAAATCAATCATAAAACCAAAAACTGGGGAAACTCTTGCTTGACGCGTCCGGAGACAGTCGTGCTCCAGCTTATTTTAAACAAAAAATAAGCCTGGCCATTCAAAGGGGGAACGCTGCGTCTGTCATGGGGACCATGCCCGTGTCCCCAATGACGGAGTATTTTTATTAGTAGATTAGTTTAATTTTAATAATTTTATTACGTTTGATTGTATAATATTTGTAATTTGATACCTTATATAAATAAACAATTTGAATCAGCAGGCATGACAGTAATTATTCTGTCTCCGTATGCTTGATGCGGAAGACATTGCAATAAAGAATATAAATTCAACTTAACTATTTGTCACCGGAAAATAACGCTGGCCAGTGCATTTGTGTACCTATCTCTGTCAATGCCGTCTTCGTACTCGATAGATCGAGTTGTGGTAAGTACGACGGTAGACACTCTGTTCGGTTAGGTTTTTTGTATGCGCTCTGAAAGGCGGAAAAAAAAATTCACAGAAAAGGAGGGAGAAAATGTAAGGAAACCCTTTCACTGCGGCTGCGGAGATGGCGATCCGAAAAACTCTTTCATTTTTATTTAGCATTCACAAGCCAATCTTTTGCGTTAGGTGAAGATATTCCGTTTGATGCAGCATCGCTATCAGTCATTGTACCTACATTATAATATTCATTATAAATAAAGAAGGATTTGGTCGTGTGACGTATGATCTTGCCTCATGCAGGACGGCTAGACTTTCAGATTTTTCCTCATTGTGATGCCCGAACCTAAGTTCGCGGGTAAAATCCACTCCGGTCATAAACGTTCTATCTATGGCCTGAAATTCGGCGTCTGAACGAAATGGCGATTTCTTAGTACTTAAGGGCCCGTAGGCACCTAGCAAATGCCACCATGTCGGGCTCACTGACTAATAAAAACAAGGCTATCGTGCGCGGCCGTCGCGCGTTTTGTTACTATTTTCCAATTTTCCTTCAATTTCTCGAGAATCTAATTCTCTACCGAAAAACTACACAATATAGAGATAATACATTAAAATATCTTTCAAGTGACTGCAAAAAATAAGATAGTTGTCACTCAACATTCTGAGATCTTGCGAATGAAAGATTTTTTCTAAAGCTACTTTTGCTATTTTTTTTGTGTTTCTAGAAAACTTTCAACAATTCTGATCGATAAAGAGTTTATAATGGAATCTTCTCTATTCACTGTACTGTTTAATGCATCAAGTGTTTCTGGGTACTTCTTATTTCGTGATGAAAAATTGGACGATTTTGACAATATGACCGCCTACGGCGCTTAATGCACACGGTAGGGTTTATATTGCCATGCATTTTATCAAGGCATAACAAGACATTGATGTGCAGAACGACCACGGTAGATGATACATCATTTTACAGCGAAAGAGGAATATTACGAAAGAAAACTTTTCCAGAGCGAGTTTTCGTCTAGTCCACTCTCGACTTAAAATAACGAGAAACACTGTGGTAATGACGCCTAAGGGCAGGCAACCTTGACCTTTTTCTATGGAACAAAAGAAACTGCTGCCGCGCCCTTATACCCGCCCTCCTACCTACAATCTCACTCGCAGCATACTCGGTCAAATGTGCAGAAACAAAGGCCAGAGGTCGGACGGCAATACACCTAGTCAGGTAGGAAACAGGCAAGTGTTTAGAGCATGCCAGTCTGTGCAAGGTTATGACTTATGACTGAGTAATAAAATAATAAAGATGAACCAATAATGAAAGTATCTTTTATTAGGTACAAATTAAACATTATTTACAAAATAAATTACCTAAAACTAAACTTTTTGTTTGATTTTCCTTGCTTAGCATGCAAGTCGCTTACTGAATCTGAATCAGAAAAATACGGAAAAAATATAAAGGAAAACGTCCGAACTGGGGTTTGAACCCGGGACCTTTGTTTGGCCTAAGCTGCCACTGCGATACCAACTTCGCCACCCGGAACTGACGTGTTCACTTCAATTTGTAGTCGTATTCATCTGGGTCTTCTTAACGCTCACTCAGCGTTCGAAGTAGTCTAC
>WYDE02260729.1:0-13654 GCA_009867175.2 Adela reaumurella
TCGATAGTATTTTCAACAACACCTACATAACTACTTCAAATTTGCGTGAAAGTGGCAACGCTACAAACGTCACTTTACTCCGTCTTGGAAAAAAATGTACTTTAGGTATCTCGATCGGAACATACATGCCCCGTAGGCTGGATCTTTTAATTATTGTGTGTTCTACAGGTATATTCTAGCGCCGTCGATACCCCGGAGACCGGAGAGTTCCCTCAAAGAGCTGCACGATGATCGCCATTTAGACCATCAACCCTACATCTCTACACCTTTATCTATTTCCCCATCACTTCATGTCCACCGTCAGTCTTCCGGCGAATGTGTTTCCTTTCCTACTAACTATTAACTAAATAACTAATACCTAGGTACTTATAGTTATAAGGATCTTCAAAAGGCGTGTTAATACGTTGTACGACCTTTTGCCTTTTTGTCAGCCTTGAACCTGGCATGGCACCTCTATGAGCGTGGTTTCGCGTGGAATGGTGTTATTGGCTGCGTCTGACCTGCCGTTGAAGTCTGGGCACAGCAACCCGTACCGGTTGTACATAAAACAAATTCACGAGCTTCAGGTTGGGATTACATCCATACACTGTCGACACCCGTGGCAATCATTGTCTGGTGTATTCCAATCAAACTCAAAGAGAATGTGCAACTGGCTGGCCGAGACGGCGACATGGTATTCACAGCCTCCGTAAATGTCCGAATGTCTGCGGGTGCCATCGGGCTATGCCTCTGCGTTAGTCAGGCGAGCGCCATATTTTGTCGCGTTTACATAAAAAGGTAGGTTTATTTACGCCAGTAACAAGTACGTGATGAACATTCGGGTTGTGTTCTACTCTACCTCCTCCCGCCGTAAATGCCATGCCGACCGGTCCGGTCAGAGACTCCTTCAGTCAGACTCTGTTTCAGACTACATTGTTTTATTTTGTTGGAAAGAAATCCGCAGGGAATAAATACATAATATTCTTGCGCTGCCCGGAACATGATGTTTTTATGCCTTCCTTGACTATGCATAATTAATGTAACGAGTTTATTTTATTTAAATCTTCACGAAATTACATACTAGCATGATAAGATTTTTTTTTCGTAATAAAAACCGCCATGCGCTAGTCCAGCAGGTTCTTCCAGTACAAATGATTGAGTTTCTGTTAATTTCTTACCTATATGCCTATGTATGTGTTCGTGTAGAATTTTTCAAGGCCCCGTCACAATAATAGCAATCGCTCGGTGTCTGTCTGAAAATTTTGTGACGCGAATTTTACTATCAAAAACTTGTCCAAAAATTCTGATAAAAAATCAGGTGTATTGGAAATGTTATTGAGATGTACCGAAAAATATAGCCTTGGGTAATTGGTGTACAGGTTATCAATAGTTTTTTTTTATATTTTTCAAATAAATCGAGTGGGGTACGTTGAATAATTATTAAAGCCCTCATTAAGAATACATTACGTATTTTTGTTAACTTTGGATGATTTTTTTTTTCTCTTAATGTAAATTTTTCTAGTTTCCTTCAAAAACATAAAAAATTCTGAAAAAAAAATCAAATGTATTCCAAAAGAACGAATGAAAAGATGTGCGAAAAATTATCTAACCCTATTAACCGTATTTTGGCACCCGTGATGTTGCCCAATACTTTGGTGAATTTGGTGGGTGCCAGCCAACTGCCATGCCAGCGCTCCCCCTAATCAAACCTACTACATTGAACTGGACTGGAAACACGAACTATTTTTCATATCTGCAGAACCCGGACGGGTTAAACCTTACCATCTAGTAAGAAGAGGATAGGGGCCACATGTTTTACGTAGAATTCGAACTACGGCCAGCATCAACGGTCAAGCGGTCACCCATCCACTAACTATCCCCGTAAATACCGAGTGTTGCAGCGCCGAACTATGTCAATCGTCAACTCATTAAAGTTACCATATATGTAAGTAAACGGTTTTCTATGAAAACTCAAATGATACAAACTTACCATTTCTATGAAATTCTCCATAGTTATGTAAAGTTAAAAAACAAACTTTGAAAGAAGGGTATATCTTGCAGGTATATATCATCCATCAACTGACCTTGAAATAAGAGTGTATCCTGTACATGTGCTTGTAATCCTTGACCGGGTGCAGGGTGATAGCTCTGTGCACCTCGCGCCGCTTCAGCCTCCCGGTGTAGGCCAAGGAGCCGCTAGAGTTGTGGTGGAGGATCGTCTGCATCTGCGGGCAGAAGACATTTTCTGTTAGGTCTTTATGGGTTTTGTACTGTGTTTGCGGTTTCCTATGCTAAGAAATGAGGCGATGAGAACAGTGGCACAACTTTTAGGAAGGTCAATAGGCTAGAATGGCCCCTTCTGCTCTCCTGGCAATAGAAGAACAGTTCTAATGCGCATTCCCGCGAGTGTTTTAAGAATCGCGTAATGACGAAAACAAGATAGAAAATACAGAAAGACAGATTGAGAAAAAGTGAAGTTCGAGAGCGTTGTGATATGAAAGAAGCTATAGTGACAAGGATTGAGAAAGTAATGCTTCGGTAGTTAGGTCACGTTGGAAGAATGGATAATAGAAGACTAGCGGAAGAATTTTTTGGAGCGAATGTGAGTTGAAGAGTCGGGAAGGGTTGCCCTAGACGCACGTACCTAGAACAGATCGAGCATTATCGATCAGGTTCTCAAAATGGGGCAAATGCGCAGTACCCGTAACCGACGGGCATGTATGGGCATGTACGGGTATTACATGGTGGTTGCGTTAAACCCGCCCGGGTTGGTATCACCGCACTGAATGAAGGTCGGTGAAGCGGCTATTAAACACAGTTCGTGCTTTCCGTCCAGTTCAGTGTAGCCGGCTGGAATTGAGGGAACCGCTGATATGGCACCTACCTACACAATTTACCAAGGTTTTATGATGACATCACTGGTACCAGAAAACTGGTGCATTAGGTGATGTAGCCTTCCGTGTCAGTTTCAATAAAAAAAAATGTATGAAGAACATTAAGAGAGTGCAAGAAGCGGCAGAGGTGTGTCAGGATCGTGGCACGTGGAGATCCGTTGTCTCTGCCTACCCCACTAGGGAAAAGGCGTGACGCTATGTATGTAGGCAGACAGGACAGGACATTGCATGGAAAACGGAGCAGCAGCCGCCCAAACTCGCGAATTACTGCTATCACATACAAAGGATCCGTATGAACGTATACCGTGAAAAACGCACGGGGCATGGTGCCATGGTGTTGATCGTATTTTGCTTTGCTATAACTCCTGCGTGCGTGATAGATACTTAGTAGAAATAGTAGTTCTTTAATTAATTAATTTATTTATATATATTTATTTATCACACTCAATACACACATGTACCTACATTGGACAATAGGGTGCATCTAATGCCATGGCATTATTGTTCTTAGTTCTTGTGTCAAGCAAGTCAAGATGGGCCTCAGTCAGCCAGCAGTGTTAACAGTCAAGGTTGCAAACGTACAGAAACCCGTTTGCCGGCACTGCACTTCATAAGTGTCGTTGAAATATTAACTTAGCTTGTGTTAAAACATGAATGAGGTTTAGTTAAACGTCATTTGTGGGGTGCGAAAGATGTACATATACGTACACACCATCACCCCGGAAGGGGTAGGCAGGTACGCGATACGTTCCTGCCTGCCATATATCCTTTCCTTTATCCATTGTTATACATCGCTTCATACATGCTCGTCGGTTACGGGTGCTGCGAACTTGCCCTTTCCATAAAAGGTTACTTATTTGGTCATGGTATGTTCGCCTAATGCGGCCCCGTTCTACCCTTACTTCCATATTCGTTCGCTTAATAGGTATATTTGTTAAGTCATTCTCTCATAATTCTTCGTCATTCTCTCCATGTGCCCAAACCATCTAAGCATATCTTTCTCTGTCCTTGTCGTTAGTCTTCTTTTTTTATGAAAACTGACACGGATGGCTACATCACCTAATGCACCAGTTCTTCTGGTACCACTTGCATTCTTCATCTTTCACAGATACACCACATATTCTTCTCAATGAACGTATTTCAACTGCATTTATACCACTTTCATGTCACTTCTGCGTTCTGCCCTACCTACCCTAGATTCACACTATCGACAAACGTCATACAACTTTATTGATCTCATTTCGTTGAATATTATTGAAGTACTTTTCTATTTACATCAATGCAGATCTGAAGGGAATTTTACAGGTAAAGTTTTGTGAAAATTTGTTCAATAGTTTAGAAGTTAATCGCGATTACATTGCTTCTTATTACAAGAATTGACGGAAGGCGGTCTTTGTATACAAAATATGCATTGCACACTTTCGTTTGTTCATGGATACGCAAGACATTTGACGCCGCGGTCAGCGCGGATTGTTGTGCCGGCCAAGACCAAAAGCATTTGGTTTCAAACGGGAGCTGGGAAAGCCGTGCCGGTCCTGACAGGTGTAGTTTTACGCTTCTCTTGAAAGAGAAGTTTCTCGAGGAAGTGCAAGTTTCAAGAGTTTCGCAGTGCGGAAGATAAAAGAAAAACTCGTTAATAAAGGTAAGTAGATACTAAATTTTTCTTATGACACGATTTTGATTGAATTTAGACATTGATATACATTGACATGATTACATGTAATATGACCTTGGATTCTTCCAAGAATATGACAACATGTGGGCACATTTTAGTCATAGAAACGTCATTTCTTGATTCTTTCCTGTGTAAGATAGATGAACGGATTTTGACCGAACCGGACCGGAAGATATTGCTCCTGATAATGTTCAAGAATGTGAAAGTAAACACCTTCCCAGACAGAAAGAATGTAACGCTTCAGAATAGATTTACAATTACATTGAGAATGCAAATAAACCAAGTCTAGGCATAGCTATTATCATAGTATACTATGGTATTATCATACCCACCGCACCACACGTACGTAACGCAGGTAACTAAATAAGGCTGAGCTTAGAGCCATGTTTGTTGAGGCCAATCGTGGTCAAACATCACGGTTCTATTGTGTCTAGTCCATTAGATGCGTCCCGCTCTCACATGTGCAATTGGAAAGAGATGTGGCTGGGTTGTTAGGCGTAGGTGTAGTCAAGGAGACAAGGTCACGCATCACGCACGAATTGTTTGCATAGGTTCGGTCAAACGTCACTATCAGTTAGATAGAGGGGATTTGTTGATGGGAAGTCTGGTAAAAATGCCGATACCCTAGACAATGTAGGCAATAGAGGAAATATTCTACCCTGAGATAATTTAATAAAGTATAATAACTTGGTAAAATTTAAGGATTTTTTAAATAGTTAACTAGGTAGACTTGAAGAAGCTGGAAATAGGCAAAATGATTGTGTGACGACTGAGGACCATGGTGAGGACACGAGTGGCGCCAGGAATGTATGATACGTGGCAGATATTCGCCACTTTCTGCATTCATAGAAAAGGAGCGTGAACTTTCGATCGAAAGTATGAAATTGGCGACACTAATCCGGTCGCGTATCATGAATGAGGTATGTTATGTGCCATGCATGTCAGCGCTTCCCTAAATTCGAGCCGGCTACACTGAACTGGACTGAAAACACGAACTATTTTTCATAGCCGCTTCGACCGACCTGCATTCAGTGCGGCGGTACCAACACGGGCGGGTTTAACCCTACCACCATGTAAGGAATAAGAAGGCTACAGTTTAACGTGGAATCCGAACCACGGCCAGCATCCACGATCAAGTGGCACCCATCCAATACCTGACCGTGCTCAGCAGCGTTTAACTTCGGTAACCAACTACCGAATGTGGCAACCACTAAGCCACCGACTCTGACAAAACACAAGTAAGTCGTACATACTAATTAAATCATATAAAATTTAAGCGACCACTCTAGGAGGCAGGAGTGCCTGCCACGTTGGAGCCGGGCCTCAGCAGCCGTGACGATGGGGAACGCGCTGACGGGCTGACCCCGATACCTTGGTCGGAAGGAAGGGCTCTCGTTTGGGATGCAACCTGTCACTGCGACAACGCTTGGGATTGAACCTGGTACACCCTAGCGCCCACGTATGTACGTCATCTCGTCTGCAAGGCAACCCGGGTCTACTGCTGAGGCGCAGGTCGCTAGAAAAGAAATAAGGTGTTCCTACATCATAAATCAAAATTATTGTTTCATTGCTCTGGCTGTTGAGACCTTCGGCCCGTGGTCCAAGGAGGCAAAACCGCCGTTTGTAAAATGCGGAATTATACAAATCGCCTGCGACGTGTGCATATGAATTTGCTTGAAACGTAGAGAAATCTAGGTAATCCTACGAATAGCTGACGTAATACACGTACTGAAGGAAAATTGTGTACAGGTACATTTCAATACTCACACATTTAGCTTTCATTAAAATCTATGTAAAGCAAAAGTATTTTGAAATTTGATAAGTAATCAATGTGTTATCTTTAAAATGTTCGCGGTTAAAATGCGTAACCATTCTATCGGGCACGACAAGTACAATACAATACAACCAATAGGTATGTACCTACCTAAGTAAGTATATCAAAAGTGATATCGATTTTCTCTTTATCTTTGCGTTGCGTTACTGTACTCCATATTCTTGGAAAATTTGCAAAAATATGCAGGTGTGTAAAATAAAGGTGTTTTAGGGTTCCGTTAAAGAAACGGAAACCCTATAAGCGTAGCAATTATTTTAGCTAATCTAAGAACTGGCCCAAATTATCTATACAATTTTGACATTTTGCTGGCAGTTTGTTTATCCCTTTACTTCTACAAGTGTGCTGGACGAGAGGCGATGAAGTCATCGAAAGAGTTTTGTACTGCCACTCGGGTGTTGATTTTTTTTTCCCACTTAAAAATTGTCTAAATTTTTAAGAAAGTAAAAATCTGTTGAGTCAAGGTCCGGTGAGTACGGTGGGTGACGGAGAGCTGCCAGCTGTAACTCTTGTAGCTTTGCAAGTATACTTTGCAAACTTTTTTTAATCAACATATAACAATCTTCCCATCGGCATTCACGTGGCATTAACGCACGAAAGCACTAGCCAATGGTACTACCACTAGAACGAGGGTATTACCATGGTACTATGACTTTGACCATGGGGGCATTTTTTAAGAAACGCGCAATTTGTAGAGAAGAGTGAATTTTTGTTTTTAGGCCCCTTGTTTTTTGTTATTGACTGAGCGAAGCGAAGTCTCCTACTCGACTAGGGTCCAAAAAAGATTGGTGTGTTTGTTTTCTGTTCTGTTTGTTTTTCCGCGCAATACCTCTTAAGCGCTTCGGCCGATTGGGCTGAAATTTTGTAGTTTCATTCTATATATCAAAAGCTCGCGACACACCAACTTTCAACTTCCTAGAAGAACTAGCAAGAATCTCCGATGGATTTTTATCAACGTCCACTCAGTTTTGGCCGATCGGGCTGAAATTTCATAGGTTCATTCTATATGTCAATAGCTCGCCACACACCAATTTTCAACTTCCTGAAGAACTGGCAAGAAACTTCGCTGGAAAAATTGCAACGATCATCACGAGTATCGCGCGAAGCCTGTTACATGTTAGTCTAAACGAGAAAGAACAGGAAAAAATGAAGATTTTGTATTTCATTGGAGATATTTATTGACTGTCTTAGGCACGCAATAATATTGTCACATCGTGACATTTAGACCGATTCGATATGTACCTATGTCTTTTATTGTATGTTTGTTTTATTTAAAATTATTCCGTTGCACTTTTTGTGTAGTGCATACATAGTGTATTTTGTGTTGTAAGTACTTAGCTTTGCAGAATTTTTTGACCCAGTTGATACTGGAAATAATAAGTAGGTAATGCGGGCTATGGACGACACTATTAAAGACTGCATATAATTAATTTTAAATTTGATTTTGGCGAAAATTCGTGGGCACAGTTCTCCCTCCCTGTGAAGTCCGTGGGAATCGGCGTTAGAAGGGTAGAAGACGTCGCTCTACGAGATTTTCTCGGATTGTCTCATGCTGGTCTTGACCTCATTGGCAAAATATTTCATCCCTCACTCGATGAGTTTGAGGTCAGCCACATGAGCGATGCCTTCGAACGTTGGAAGACACAATACCCGGAATGTATTCCGCCGACCTTTCCGGGCTCACAGAAGGGGTGGGAATTCTCAAATGTTGTGGAGCCTTCTGGAGCGGCTCGCGCCCGAGTCCTGGCGTCAGCGGAAAAAGAGGCGGGACCGTGGCTGAATGCTTACCCCTTTCCCCATCTAGGCACACTTTTAGATGACCATTCTTTAAGAATTGCGGTTGCACTTAGAATGGAATTTCTGGCATTTGCTGTGGAAACTCTCGGCATGTGGTCTCCGACGCCAGGTCCTTTGGCGAATGTGGAAGGAAGGGTCGAACCTGCCCTAGACGAACATACGAGTACCGTGACCAAATAGGTAACTTTTCACGGAAAGGCCAAGTTCGCAGCACCCGTAATCGACGAGCATGTATTATAGAGACTGAAGCAAAGGGTGTATGTCAGGAACGTGTCACATGGCGCTCAATTGTCTCTGCCTACCTCTCCAGGGAAGAGGCGTGATGTATTTGAGATATTTGTATTTTATAAGACGAGACCAAGAAACTCAAAAGAAACGTCTGGTCTAATATATATATATGATATGAAAAAACCCGCGCCAAAAGCATTCGGATGCCAGACAGAACAAGAAAGCTGTTCAGTTGCTCCAGATTAACGTTGAGAATTAGGTGCCAATGCCAATCAATCGATTAATCGATGCTTGAATGTCGGTCGAGAGCTCAGCAGGCTCGTAGCTCTAACAGCCTAGTAATGTTGATGTTACATAGATTCTAGCTAGCGGCTAGACAAGAACACGTGGGCTGATGCGGGTGAAGGAAGTGTGGGAACAAAGTATGCAATGCTTATGATACTCGAAACGATGAATATGACGAAGAGGCATGGATTTAAGGTACTTTCCTGCAGATGCATTATAGCACTTTACCTAAGCCGTATCCGTAACCGTAAATGATATTAATTTTTCATTACTGGGAGCCAGTGACTGATCTGCATTCAGAAACACTATCATAAATCAAGCAAGCACCTCTCGGTGGACGCGAGAGTGGACGCACGCATTTTGAAACGGCCCGTTTCGGTTTGGCCCCTTCGCTCGGCGCAATATCACTCGAGTGAGTGTAGAGGTTTCAACCAATCGTAAGCGTTAACACAATCGACACGGCCAGTCTGATTGGTTGAAATCGTGGCGTTGTCTCTTCACTCGCTCATGTGATGTTAGCACGGTCACGGGTCTGGGCCCTGGCCCCTCGACCTGAAATACCATAGTAACCATTCTTCCAAACCATCTCGCTTTCAGTAAAAGTACTAGGAGATCATCATTCTTGAGAATATAGTGTGAAGTTTACTATTATTAACCTTAGTTACTGTTCCATTTTCAACACATAATAAATGTATTATGACAATGCATTTCCATCTATAGATGTTTCCATACTTTATTTTATGAACACCGTCATGGAAGCCTACGCCGAGGACGGTATCAGCCTGTAACACCTGCCTCAGCAATATCCCTTAATCCCTGTAATGTCTCCGGCAGCATTGAACTGGACTAGAAACACGAACTATTTTTACATATGGACCTACAGCGGATGCGTACCAATCGGTCCTGTAAATCTTTCATCTACAGAACCGGTAAACTCTGGAACGCTCTCCCTGCCCGCCCACATATACTAACCCGCCTCCATGTACAGTTTCGATTCCTTCAATTCGGTATTGCATTCGTAACACCCTCTAAAACCGAATGTCCTTGGGCGTCGTTAATCACCTTCTGGTTGGCTCGGCGCCATATCCGCCTCTCACTCTTAATAAATACATAAATAAAATAAAATATACTATATGTAGGTACTCAGTCCATTAGTTCTTCATTCATTGCAATGGTACCAACCAACCCGCGGACGGGTGAACAAACACTACCACCAAGCAAAGGTAGGGTTCCTGGCGATGTCTTCCTTCATCGCAGCGACGGATACGAAACTTTAAACGCATTGAAAAGTTCGCTGAAAATCAATATATATATAATAAAATTTCAAGTAGTTTCAACTAAAACTCCTACCGAGAACAGCGCCACAAAAATTATATATCTCATATTCCTATACAAAAACAAGGAAGTCTCTGAAAACTGGGTCAAATTAACCAAACCACTGACTAAACTCGACGAATCCATAACTCTGTCTACGAAAACTCGCTACCATCCCGATCTGATAAACAATCTCTGAAGTTCCCATGCTGTTCCAATAAGCAAATATACTAACGCGAAACATCAAGTGTTTCATGAATGACCTATATTCCATCCATAGGTCATGTTTCTTCATAGTTTACGTAGTACGAGTAGTATACTCGGATCAGTCGTAGGAAAGTTGTGAAGCCAGTAAACTTACAAGTGTCCTAGGAAACTTATAAGCGTCCGGAAATTAGTCGCTTTTTAATTTACATGTTTCCTAAGAGATTCCAGGAAACTCATAAATTTACTGGCCCGACTCAGTAAACTTATGAATAGAACAGAGTAATGTACGATGATTGGTCAACAGGAAGGAAATTTAATTATATGCGAAAACGAGATGTTGCGCCCGACACATGTAGGTTAGGGTTAATTTGTAGAAGATGCGGAGCGAGCGACTGCGAAAATTAACCAGAGTTTTTTTTTTTAAACACATGAAATAACGCGAAAGATTTCAGAAATGATCTCCTCTTCCAAGCTTACTGAGGCGGATCAGTAAACTTGTAAGTTTCCTGACATCTCCTAGGAAACATATAAATGCCAACACTGTTTTACAAATTTCCGGATGCTTAAAAGTTTCCTAGGATACTTGTAAGTTTACAGATATTACAACTTTCCAGCGACTTATCTACATTTACCTCTTCGTGTAGGCTTGAGGATTACAGAAGCATAGGTAGATACATTATATTGATTGTATCTGCACTCTCGAGAATTTATGTGGAAACATAAAATATAGAGTGTATTTTGAATCTTGAGCTTCAGGCAGGAGCCAATCCATAGTGTTTTTGTAAGTGATTCTATGTCCGAAATTCCGAAATACAGTTGACCATCGCTGTAACGCGGGTTTAGGGCGGTAAGCGGTAACGTGCACCCGCGTTATAGACTGAACCGCGTTATACATATATAATATTAATAAATCGTCGCATTATAAAACATCGAAACTTGACATGGAATCAAATGACATGTAGGACGTTGTTCTGGTGAGGTATGTAACAAAAACATTTTTTTTCTCAAGCCAAAATTAAATCATTTCTTTAAAAACATAACATCATAAAAAAACAATTCACAAAATGGAAATGCAGCGCGATTCCGAAGGAGGTACTCAACCTGACCCACATCATGAGTTCTGGTAGAATATCTCCTCCAGGCTGACAGTATCAGGCGAGGTACCCATAACACTAGCTGCTTTTCCTGTCTGCATAGTCAGACTAGATTGTTAGATTGGCCGAGCGGGCAAGAGCACGCCTCTCAAGCGGGAGGTGCTGGTTCGATTCGATACCCACTGCAACATTGCGCAACATTTATAACTTTAGAATTTGTGCTAAATGGCCGCGGACACTCCGGTGAAGGAAAACATCGTGAGGAAACCCACTTCCGAGCCGGTTGTCACCGTGGAAGTGTATGACTAAAATCCTCTCATATCATGTAAATGAGAGAGGCCTGTACCCAGCAGTGGGGCGAATAAAATGGCTGCAAAAGAAATAATACATCTGTAAAGGAAGTTCATGGAGTAAGTTGCTTTTTTTTAAAGAGATATTACGTTTGCTCTTTTAATGATATTAAAATTGAACTGACTATTTATTTTAGAAAACTTTTCTGCATGTATAAATGTGGGTATGTTCCTCCATAACTCTTAAACGAAACCTCCAAATTCTATGAAACTTGGTACAATAACATCAGTAGATGTTCATTTTATGGGGCATAGAATAAGCTGCATAAGATCCAGTTCCGGTTATGCTAAGATGTGGCTCCCATAGAAAACGACATGTTTTTTCGAGCTTGGACACTTAGTG
Organism: Adela reaumurella; assembly: GCA_009867175.2. Classification (NCBI taxonomy): domain Eukaryota; kingdom Metazoa; phylum Arthropoda; class Insecta; order Lepidoptera; family Adelidae; genus Adela; species Adela reaumurella. Next base: position 11,998 of record WYDE02260729.1, read on the forward strand.
AGGGCACAGACGAGATGGAAACTTAGTACACGCAATAAAATTTATTGAATAAATGTAAACATTTCATTACACTGCTCACATTGTAGGCTACATACATACATATAACTCACACTAAATCCGAAGACCCACCTACTGGATGACTTGGTAGAAGTACCGTGCCAAAGTGAGAGGTGGCGAACTGGCGAGCCTGTCGATCTTTAGCACGGCATCTTGTTAGGGCTGCCACCCCTCAGGGTTTGACCCGGAGTCTACGGGTTTGGATGGTTCATATCCGGGCTACGGGTTTAACATCGATATCTCCGGGCGAGGTTGGCGCCAACAGAAGGCGACGACCACGGCATAAACTTGAGAGATTTTATAGTAGGTAACAATTTTTAGTTGTTTCATTTATTATACATACCTTATAATACCTAATGATATGTAAATGTTTTTAAGGTTCCACCGACTCTGCACATAATCATATTATTGGACTTAGGTTATTTTTTTGGTGACCGTTGTTGACAACGTAGTCAACATGTTTCACCCGCTGCGACTCGAGCATCGTCAGGACAGCTGTGCCTCTACCGGTCTAACATCACATGAGTGAGTGAAGACGTCTCACTCAACCAATCGTAGGCGTTAATGCATTCGACACGGCCAGTCTGATTGTTTGAAATCGTGGCGTTGTCTCTTACTCGCTCATGTGATAATAGCGCGGTAGGCGCCCTGGTCCCGGATCGATGTTTGATGTATCGGACAATCAAACGTCTAGATCGAGTACGGGTACTTTAGATGCAATTGAACTAGTGTTTATGAGTGTTTCTCTAATCATACTTTCCAAATCTTCAAGAAGATCGCCGTTTCACCAAAGAGGCGTACATCGAAGCACAATTTCTCTTAACTTATCAGAATTTTCTTTGAATTTCGAAAATTGTTTCAGAATAAAATCGCTAAATAATTGTTCTAAGATGGGTGCCCCCAAGAGATGAAGTGACTTATTGTTCACAATTTCGATTCCCGGGGTTTATTTATTGAAAGTATCATATATAAATCTACGGGTGGTTGTCGATTTAGCATTACTTAAGAAAACTTACTATTCCCTCTGTGAGTGCAGTTTCATATACTGCTATTCCTTCACCAATACACTGAGTTACGGTCTCTAACTTAGATTTAACAGCAAGCACTAAACGGCTAGCCCTATGCCCAACACTCAAATTCAAAAGCGCTTTTGCTCACAGACACTATAATATTCAATAACCACTTCTATATAATAAAATAAAATTAATTAATTAATAAAATTGAATAGATGCAAATGCAGTAATTTTGAATTACAAAATAAAATATTTAAATGGCTTCTAATAATGGACTACGCTGGCGTTGAGAGTTTACTTTTGATTGAACATTAATTATTAAAACATATTATGTCAGGGAAGTAGGTGAAATGACACTCCTGATCCTCTTAGGATAACCCGAACAGTTGTATTAAGTCTTCATGACATGTTGCGTTAAAAATAGAGCTAAGAAAAGGCGAACATATTCGCTCGCCTTTTCGCTTCCAACTCGACCTTAGATGATAAAGTCGCTACCCTTCCGTCGTTACGTCAATGCGATACATCGATGCATGAGGTACGATTTTATAACAGGGCGGTTTTCAAAAGTCTACGTCAGTTGGACGCTT
>WYDE02260838.1:0-13654 GCA_009867175.2 Adela reaumurella
AAAAAGGGCTCAGGTAATGTTTCCTCTTAAGAAACTAAATTTTGGGAAAAAATTACGATCTCTTCTGGATAAAGGCTGTGCGACAAATTGTGGATCTCATTTTTCTCAGATATTAGTTGAACCACAGCTGACACTAGCGCCTGGTGCTAGCGAAGTCACGTAGGTAGATACTAAAAAAACATCTCATAGTACTTGTAGTATCGATACTAAAGAACTCTCCATAGCGAACTATCTCGCTTATAATCACATCACTACAAGTTTTGCAGACTAACGCATAAGTATATATTTTATTTATATTTAAGTATATAGGCAAAGTATTTACAGAAATATTACGCATTGTTACGTAAGTAGATAGATATCTAGGTCTTATTGTATTAATATTACATCTTATCTCAAACATTTCTAACTTCACTCATCTTATGTTACATAGTAAACGTCGATAGATATTTTAGGTAGGTACATACGTTAGTTCAAACGATCTAAAAACTAGACTCAAAATGGCTGTGATTACAGCGAAAGTTGCTAAAGACGTCAAATCTTTGATCGAACTATAATTTTATTTTAAAAAGAAATATGAATGTAAAAAATAGACCTAAAACTGTTTTGTTGCTCGTACGTAAGAGTAATGTAGATAGTTGTATTCTATGTTGGCTGCCATGATTCTCGTACGTGCGAGAGTAATTTGGATAGGTGGGTACTATGTTGGCTGTCATGATTCTCGTACGTGCGACATTAATTTAGATACGTGTGTAGTATGTTGGCTGCCATGATTCTCGTACGTGCGACATTAATTTAGATACGTGTGTACTATGTTGGCTGCCATGATTCTCGTACGTGAGAAAGTATTTTGGATAGGTTTGTACTATGTTGGCGGTCACGAATCTCGTACGCGCGAGAGTAATTTCGATAGGTGTGTACTATGTTGGCTGTCATGATTCTCGTACGTGCGAGAGTAATTTAGATAGGTGTATACTATTTTGGCTGCCATGATTCTCGTACGTGCGAGAGTTATTTGGATAGGTGTATACTGTATTGGCTGTCATGATTCTCGTACGTGCGAGTAATGTAGATAGGTATGTACTATATTGGCTGTCATGATTCTCGTACGTGCGAGTAATGTAGATATGTGTATACTATTTTGGCTGCAAAGCTTCTCGTACGCGCGAGAGTTATTTGGATAGGGGCGTACTGTGTTGGCTGTCATGATTCTCGTATGTGCGAGTAATGTAGATGTGCGTGTACTATGTTGGTTGTCATGGTTCTCGTTTGGATAGGGGCGTACTGTGTTGGCTGTCATGATTCTCGAACGTGCGAGTAATGTAGATGTGCGTGTAATATGTTGGTTGTCATGATTCTCGTACGTGCGAGTAATGTAGTTATGTGTATACTATGTCGGTTGTCATGCTTCTCGTACGTATGAGTAATGTACAAATAGGGAAGTTCCTGGCATGGCACCGTTTTACGACAAGGTAACTGGATCAGGTTAGGCTTTCATCGTGCGCTATATAGTCTCCCATGTCGGTTATCACAAAGACAAATATTTTAATCGGGTCTGTAAATTTAATACCCCTGCGGATTTTCTTATTCCTGTTTAATCACAATTATAAAACAATGACCACACCAGCCCGGTATCGCCGAGATCGCTGCCGGTATACTTACTGTCTCGTCGTTGTTCAGTCTGTTCTCCAGCGTAGTATGTCGGCAACGCATTCTCTTCCCTCACCAACCATACAGGTTCTCGATAAGATGGAGAAAAATGTTCTTAACAATCTCCTCTTATTTAACAATGTGACGGTCATACACTGGGAGTTTTTATGTCAAATCAGCAGTTTATGCAGGGAGCATACGCATGTATGCTGGCCTTATAATTTTTTTATTTACACCGGGATATGCCGCACGATCGGCGGAATACACCCAATTTCACCTCGGGTGTGCCATTCCAGCATGGAGGTTAGCGAAGCATGTTATGGGAAGCTTAAATATGTACACGCGATCTGAAGAGGTGCCAGTTATAGGAGTGGGGAAATATATTCGTCGGAGGCCCGTCCTACATCTTTGCAGTAAGAATGATACCTATAAGCTCAACGTAACTCGACGATTAATGAAAAGACATGTGCTCGTTAGTATACAGAAATATAAATAAACATGCACATGAAAAATAATAAGGCCAGCATACATGCATATGCTCCTTGCATAAACTGCTGATTTGACATGTATAATAATGTACACATAAAAATTCATAAAAATTAGAAAAATTATTCAGCTCAGCCAGTATTTCAACCTAGGTCTCCGGCTATAGCTGCCGCGCCCGGCGCGTTAACCAACTACGCTACCAGGCCGACTGAACAACTCATCGAAATTCAGGAATGGTTTCATACAGGTGTTTAACGCGACGTGCATGCTCATCACGGAACAACAAAAATTAAAAATATGTATAACATGCTCCCTGCATAAACTGCTGATTTTACATAAAAACTCCAGTATGTGACCATAATATTGTTGAATAAAAGGAGATTGTTAATTGTCTTCAAAGTATCGAGAAACTGTATGGTGGGTGCGGAAAGAGAGTGCGGTGCCGACACACTAGTGGGCGCGGAAGAACCGTCTGAACGATGCGATTACTTCGAGGAGACAGTAGACCGGCAGCGAGCTCAGCGTTACCGGACTGGTGAGGGAAGAGAGTGCGGTGCCGACACACTAGTGGGCACCAGAGAATTGACTGAACGATGCGATGACTATGAGGAAACAGTAGACCGGCAGCGAGCTTAGCGATACCGGCGCGACTGGCGTTGCTGCAGCGCGGGTCACCTCCGGTGCCAGCGCATGAGAACCGGGCGCGGGGCGACGTTCCGGCGAGCGTGGCCACGCCGTGCTCCTTGCCACGCTCCACACCGACCCCTCTCCGCCGCCACCGCCAACCGCACCCAGTTCCAATTCTGAGCACAAAACCGACATATTATTATGCGAGCACAAACACAATAATAAAAATAAATATTGGAAGTGGATGCGCACAGCTGTTGTGATTGGTGTCTATTTTTGTTACTACCAATCATGTGGCACTGAAAGGAGTGTGGGGAGTCACGTCTATCCAGAGGTAGTGCTCGCAAAAGGAGGCTAGTGTAAAGATGACTGACCATGCAGACTGACGGAGCCCTCGACTTTGCCGAGAGCGTTAGCCGAGGCGCACACGTAGCCGCCGTAGTCGCGCCGCTCCAGCTGCCGGATGGTCAGGTTCATCCATAGCGCGTACTCGCTCACCGCGGACTCAGTCACGTGGTATTTGGAGCTCTCCAGCAGCTTGTCACCTGCGATCGACACAATTATTTGCTGCATATATACCTTGAACCATATCTAACGAGTGGAACTTCGGTCGGTTTCTACTCGATAATTGCTTAAAGTGTGTGCGAGCGAATGCGTTGTCGTCAACAAGCTAGTTCCTTGGTTGTCGTTCTAGCAAGCGACCGGAGATTTGGTACTTATAGTATTTAGTGGATTTTGTAATAATTTTTAGCATTTTTAGAGCACTAACATGATCATTATTCGACAGATACAATAACTGTTATGTGAGATTATATCATTTTGAATTTTCTTAGACAACATATTTAGTTGTGACACGAATGCCTATTCATAATAGCGTTCTGCTCACTGCACTTTTGTGTGGCATTTTGGGTATGGCAGAAGAGACATGAAAGTAGAATAAATGCAGTTGATGTGCGGTCATTGAGAAAAATATGTAGGGTATTTTTGAAAAATGTAGTGAAGAATTAATGTGTAAGAGAAAAATTTGGATTGAAAGAATACACAGCGACGAGGATAGAGAAAGATATGTTTAGATGTTTGGACACATGGAGAGAATGGACGGTGAGAGAATGACCAAACAAATATATGAAGCGAAAGTGGAAGGAAGGGTCGAATACAATGACCTAACAGGTAACCGTCCGCGGAAAAGGCAATTTTGCAGCTTCGTAACCGGCGCGCATATATGAAGCGATGTATGACCGTAGATGCAGCAAAGGATATAAGTCAGGAACGCGTAAAACGTCGCTCGATTGTCTCTGCCTACCCCGCCTGGGAGGACGAGCATTCGTATACATATAATATGTATTATAACGTAGCTATAGCGAACTCACCGTTGTCTCTGTACCACGAGTTCATGGCTTTAGGAGAGGCCTCAACGTAGCACTGCAGCACGACGTCGCTACCCAGCGGCGCGCCCACCAGCTGGTTCGACACCTTGATGCTCGGGAAAACTGCGTACAATATACATTGTGTACTTAGAGCTCTCTGCGTTATACAAGCACATGTGCTTAACAAACCTTCCCTCTCCTTACATGGTGGTAGGGTAAAACCCGCCCGGGTTGGTACCAGCGCACTGAATGAAGGTCGGTCGAAGCGGCTATGAAACACAGTTCGTGTTTTCCGTCCAGTTTAGTGTAGCCGGCTGGAATTGAGGGAATTGCTGACATGACACTTACCTACATAACTCACCAAGGTGTTTAGGCTGATATCACTGGTACCAGAAAAACTGGTGCATTAGGGAATGTAGCCTTTCGTGTTAGTATCCATGAAAAAAAAAATCACAGAAGTTTCTTGCCAGTTCTTCTAGAAAATTTAAAATTAGTGTATGGCGAGATATTCACACATCGGATGAATCTAGAAAATTTCAGCCCGATCCACCAAACTGTATAGGAGGAGATTACGTAGAAGTTTATTGCCAGTTCTTCTAAGAAGTTGAAAATTGGTGTTTGGCGAGATATTTCCATATAGAATGAATCTAAAAAGTTTCAACCCGAACGGCCTAACCGTTTAGAAAAAAATCCAGCGAAGTTTTTTGTCAGTTCTTCTAGAAAGTTGAAAATTGTTATGCGAACTATAGAAGTACAGTTAGAACCTGCAAAATTTCAGCCAAATCGGCTGTACCGTTTAGGAGGAGTTGTGGGGACAAACATTCAGACAGATAGCAAAAGTACTTTGACCCTAGTCGAGTTCTAGGCTTCGCTTCTCTCCGCAAAAAACTCCTGTTGAGAATATTTACTTCGAACTTGGTAATACTTACCTTAGATCTCACTACTTTTAACGGCTAACAATGTTGTAGCGAAACGCACTTTTTTACCCGACTACGTTTAGGAGGAGTAGTAATTTTTTTGGGTAGTGTGTGTGTTTCTCTACGCATTTTTTTGTGTTCCCGTAACTAGATAACGGCTTAACCGATTTCGACGATTCTTGTGTCAATCTGTTTGTTTAATCCGAGGAGGACAAACTGCATACATAGATTTATGAAATTATTTCACAATACATATGTAACATTTCTACATTTCTTTTTGTGTAGTTGGGTTTCAGTTTTTATAAACTTTAACTTATACAGAGATGTTTTTGTTGGGATAAATGTTTTTACCTTATGGAAGTATCATGAGGTTATTGAATTAAAATAAATTAGATTACGACATAAACGTGACTCAAATATTCGTCTGTTAATAAATAATAAAATAAATGTAATTCCATGTAACGTATAAAGTTTATGATCATAGAGTTATTAACCCAATAATAAATTTTGCCTTTAAATTTAAGGTGACTAACTTCATATAGAAATATGTGAAGGTACAATTTTAATTTCAATCACATTTTCGTAGTAGGTATGTTTTGCTGTCGAAGATAAGGCGGACATAATGTCTCAGTCAATAACTTCTAGCCGAATATTTGAACATATCTTATTAGAGACAATTCGTTCGTTTTACCAATAATGCTTTCCTTTACCGGAGTAATGCGTGTTCGATCATATGGAATAGCGCTTAAAATTGCAACCAAACGCGTCCTCACAAGTCCTTGAGAGCGGCAAAATCTTCTCCCCATGTCTTCAACATCTCATTCGCGCGACGCTTTCACAAAGACGCCAATTCCGGGCAATGATATGGAAAGAAGGTTTGCGAAATACACGCCAGAGCGGAGGCATGGAATATTTGCCTTTCTGCGAGCGCAAGGCGTATACTGGCGGGACAGAAATTAACCGAGTAAGAATTTATTCGCTGAGCGGTATAAACTGTATAAAACTGCAAAAAGCGATATAGGTACATCCTTTAAACCACTTAACGAAAATTGATAATTGCGTCCTTGTCCCTACGTTGAATACATTATATGTGTGGCAGTGAAGCGTATATAGCAGTAGCGAAATGATAGTAGAATAAATGCAGTTGAAATGCGGTCATTTAGAAAAATTGGTGAATCCTTGAAAGATAGATTGAAGAATTCATGTCAATTACACATTATAATTGTATTTTTTTTTTAAAATAATTACTACATGGAAAACTTGAGCGACACTCGACTTACACAAATATAAGAGATGAGCAACTCTTGTAAACATTCGGACAATGTGGGCATGCAAATTATCTTCTGGCTGAACATGTGCCTCCTATATGAAGAAAGAATAAGGCATTTTACAAAAAATCATAAAAATATTAAAATAAAGAACATTTTAAATTAGAAAAAAAATTATTGAATAGCAAATCTTAAAATCTAGTGCAATCATATTACCGAAATACGATGTGAGTAACTTTTGCGCGGGAAGAGCGCCCGCCAGGTGCGACGACGCACGACGCGGCGACGTCATGTGCGTCGCGGCCGTCGCGGGCTAGCTATGGACTCGTGTTACCGAGTGCAGAGAGGAGTGAAAAATAAATTAGAGAGGCGTTTGTCGAACAGTGGATGGTTACACGCTATTTAATGATAAATTGAAAAATATTTACATCTAATAACACTACCCAAAATGGAAAATCTGTTGTATGGACATGGTTGATCATTGTTGCCTTAGGGCATTCGATCCGCCTTTTGTAACTTTTATTTGAGTACAGTAAAGAATACATACAACGCAATACATTTTCATAAATATTTGACATGCGTTAAGGGTTTTTAAGACCGATCTAAAACAAGGGACGAGCGATTTAAACAAGTTTTTGCTAGAGTGAAGAGCAGCCGATAGTGAAATTCCACTATGATATTCATTTATACAATGTATGAAGAAATCGACTAATGGGCACTAGTATAATTTTTATTATTATTTTTTTCATTTTATTTTCAGTTTACCAACTGGTTACACACAGTATCAAAATTTTGAAAGAGACATGAGTGTTTGATGTAATTTTTCTATGTGAAAGCACCGGTTTTGATGTCACTAATAAACAGAATCCGTAGAGGATTTCTTGCTCTTTCGTTTGGCATCAAAATATAGGTTGCGGTCCCAATGATGATTATAGCCGTTATTGGAACTAGACACTTCTACATCCTCTCATATCATGTAAATGAAAGAGGTTTGTACCCAGCAGTAGCGCGAATAATATGGCTGCAAAGGAAGAAAAAGGAAGATGGCAGTTAACACACTCACCGGAAGTCCGTTCCTTATTTTCGCTGTACGACAAAGGAACGATTTCGAATGCGATGCGTTCTTAGAAGTTCCGAGCGGGTCGGGCGAGTGTGGCGGATATGGATCGGGACAGTATGTACGAGTATGTTTCCCGCAGAAGCTCGTTGCTTGAACTCAGTTGATCGAGATTTGTCACGCCGGTAGAGTCTCTGAGAGACACTTCTTTGTCGATACACGCACTTCGCTCTTTGGAAATAGGTGAAGCATAAAGACAGTCTTCCTATATGTATCTTTTCGCGCGACCGGTTTAAAGTTGGTTACTTCAGTCGATAGCTTGTGTGTTGCTCACATCAAAGTATCCTTCTTATACTACTCCATGACTTGAACGATATTCAACCCAGCTTTTAGTTTTACTTTTACATTTTAATATTTTTCTTCTTATCGAAGTTGACCTGTACGACTGAGGCCAGACGTTCTTCACAGGGACTTGGCTAAGGCTGGCTTGAAGATGACAAAAATTCGAGGGGATGCTGTTTCCTGTTTAAAAATTCCGTGAAGAGAGGTTGGAGGTAAAACACACCATGAAAACTATTCTATTATTAGTGGGCAAGAGAAGATCGAGTGAATGAAATCTTCCATTAAATAAAATGTACATATACATATAAAAAATACACACATACATACATATCACTCAAGCTAAATCCCGACAATCGGGGTAAGCAGAGCAATTGGTGTTGTGCTGCGAGAAATCCGGTAAATTACAGCACAACGTCGACTACCACATTTCGCAAGTTATTCGGACAAGATATCAAGCAGCAAGTAAGGCACGAAAACCCACCTACTGCATGACTTGGTAGAAGTACCGTGCTAAGGTGAGAGATGGCGAGCCTGTCGCCCTTGAGCACGGCATATTCCTTATCCCATAGTCGCCTTTTACGACATGCATGTGAAGAGATGCAGTGGGGTTATTCTTTTAAGTACCGTTAATAAAAACTCATAGAGTGGCTAAACATCCTCGATCCATCAGTTTAGCACCAATGATATCCGCAGAATACACCTTGGTGTATTAGGCAGGTGCCACGTCAGCGCTCCCACCGAATTGAGCCGGCAACATGCACAGAACAAGAAAAAAAACGAACGATTTTTCATAGTAGCTTCGATCTTCCTTCATTCAGTGCGGTGGTACCAACCCGGGCATGTTTAACTCTATAAACTTAGCAATTAATGTGAAATTATCGTATATACACGTCATATATACCTATATGGGTATACTGGTCTTGGATGGGTGACCGCTTGACCGTTGACGCTTGTCGTGGTTCGGATTCCACGTTAAATTGTAGGTCCCTTCCCTCTCCTTATAAGGTGGTAGGGTTAAACCCGCCCGTGTTGGTACCACCGCTCTGTATGAGGGTCGGTCGAAGCGGCTATGAAACGTAGTTCGTGTTTTCCGTCCAGTTCAGAGAAGCCGGCAGGAATTGAGTCGCTGATATGGCAACTACCTACATAATTCATCAAGGTGCTTAGGCTCACATCACTGGTACAATAAAACTGATGCATTAGGTGATGTATAGCTTTCCGTGTCAGTTTCAATAAAAATACAAAATCTAAAGTTTTACGAATAATTCGAATCACGTAAATACGACACAGCAACGATAAAATTAAATTTTATCGTTGCTGTGTCGTATGGAGAAAATATGGAACAGTCTTCCGGTGTATTTACTGCAATTTACAACCTGCGCAACTCCAAAAGGCGTCTTAAATAAATTAGACAGCGACCTTTATGTCCACCTTATAGCTAGCATTGCGCGAGCCTGAAACTGCGCCTCTAACGTGCTATTATCACATGAGCAAGTGAAGAGACAACGCAACTTTTCAACCAATCAGACTGGCCGTGTCGAGTGCGCCAACGCTTACGATTGGTTGAAACCTCTCCACTCACTCGATTGATATTACACCGGTAGCAGCCCTGAGCGTGGTTTCGCGAGGAGTGGTGTTATGTGCTGCGTCTGACCATCTCTCGAAAGCCTCGGCATAGGTACACATACCGGTTCATTTAGGAAAGAATGAATTTTAATTTTATCTAGCTAGAGTGCATCAGATACGTCGATTAAGTTGGCATTGCCATATCGTTATTTTAATAAATTAAGTCACAAAATTCATTGAATTTTCACTAGTAATTTTTATGCTACGTATTCAACATCCAAGCAAAGGATGTATATCAGCAACGTTTCAAATGGCGCTAATTTTTTTCTGCCTACCCCACCGGGCAAGAGGCGTGATGGCATGTATATTCACCTTTCGGCACTGCGACGTTGCGCGACGAGAGGAAATCATAATCCCCCCTTAGCTATATTATTATACAGCCCGATCGATCACTCAATGTACAAAACAGGGACATAAGAGAACCGAATATAAAATGCAAATTAACTTTTATACCGTCGCCGCCGGAGCTTTCGAGGGCGTATCTGCCTTCACCCGCCCACCCTCGACCAGTGAAAAAATTCCGTATACTGACATGATCACACATTGTGATTATAGAGCTTCAGCAGCTGCTTGATTTGCTTTAATATTGCATGTCACTCAGATACCACTCTTGCGTTCACTGTTGAACATACGCTTCTCCAATCTCACTTCAATCCTGTCGACCAGTTTGCCTGTTCACGGCAACCAGTATTGGGTCTCAGTTTCCACAACGATTGTCATCTTGACTTTTACTATGTTGCTTTTTCTTTATGCATTTTATTCTTTGTCTGCGACATTAAATTATTTTATCTTATTGCCTGTTCTATTTAATCTACGTACACTGTTATTTATGTTACACATTTACGCATAATAATTTTAAAACCATCTGGATAGTAGCACACACTATAAATATATATTAATATACTTATACTCATATTTATCGTATAAAAGAATGTAAAATGAATAATTTAATAATCATATAATACGTTTTTATTGCCTGAAGTAATAAATTAATGACAGCAAGCCTGCAAATAGGCACTTCTTTTTTATGCATATATTTTGAAACTTCGCTATATCTCTGCCGCCCAACTAGGTCTAGCCCGTTGTACGGTAGATGTGTTTTTACATACATAATCATTTGTTTATTTATCCACATATTTCCCTCCATGTATAGCCTCGAGTCCTTCAAGAGGGGCGTGAATAGGCATCTGTCAGGCCGGCATGGCATTCGCAACCCCCGCTAAAATCGAATGTCAATGGGCGTCGTTAGTCTCCTTCTGGGTGGCTCGGCGCCATATGTCGCGCTGTCAATAAAAAAAATACACTTCGCCATCGGAGAGAGGTGCTTCGCTGTCTCCTATATAAGCTGTTCCATGGAGATGGCGCGATCTCGCTGAACGGATTGATTCCCGCTTCTCCTTTCTACCATCGATCCATCCGTCGGAGGAGCAGCCTCCATCAATTTTTGATGAGAACTCATTCTTAATACGGGCATCCATGATGGGGAATCAACTTCTTGCGGAGATTCTTAATACGGGCATCCATGATGGGGAATCAACTTCTTGCGGAGATCTTCTCAGTTCCCCTAATGTTCAGGCCTTCAAGGTTATCAGCGTCGTTAGCTCAGTGGTTGCGGTATTCTGTATTCGATTGCCGAAGTTAAGCACTGCCGAGCGCGGTCAGGTCCTGGATGGGTGACCGCTTAACCGTTGACGCTGGTCGTGGTTCGGATTCCACGTTAAACTGTAGGTCCCTTGCCTCTCCTTACATCAATCAATCTCTTCCAGTCAACCTTTATACACTACAACACCTTCGTATTGTTAGTGTAATTATAGGTTTCCTCTCGGTGTTTTCCTTCACCGAGGTTCATTGTAATTTTGCACACAAATTTTAACCAAGATTTTAAAATCCGGAATAATTGTGCGCATTCCATGTATCGAACCCACAACTTCTCGGGTAAGAGGCGCGCGCTCACCAACTAGGCTACTCCGGAAATAATTGTACTTGAGATTGAACCCTTTGTTGGCACCCCGATTAGAAAATGACACGCTCGCCTTTGAGAAAATGTATGACAATGTCCCTTGAAATGGTAGCAGGGTGGTTCTTACTGTAATGTGGAATCTACTGGTTTCCCTTCATTACAAGCCATTGTCATCTGCGAACTGGAGCCGCCGCTGTCGTCTGGCAATATTTCAAGAGACGTGACGTCTGGTCGGCCTCCGCCGCCGCGCCGCCTGGCGCACGCCACCTCGCGGCTGTGGCGACAGCGTCGAAGAAACGTCAATTTTCTGCCATCCGAGACGACTCTGAACGCGATAGGTCGACTTGGGGAAGGTTGATCTTAATTTTTGTTCAAGTACCGTGCTATTCGGATAGTGAGAGATACTCTACGATACACCTTCTCCAACTCCAACTGGAGGATAATCCGTCATCTTTAGCTGGTCCTATCATTTCGCTAGCTCACTTCACCTCTCTGATCCGCTCCTCACTAAACTTTCCACCCGCCGAAAGAACAGTCTCTATTCATTTATTGCCGTGATAAAGATCTTAACAGTTTGAGATTTGAGTAGGTGCAGGACTTACATATACGTATTATATGAAAAAAGGTGGACCAAATATTCGCAATTTCTATTTAATACAAGAAAAGGTTAGTTAATTTGCGTTTTGTTGTGAAGGCGTGGTGCTCACTCAACCATGCACTGCCATGAGACTTATTATTGCCTTGTCTCGTCTGCCGAACCTGCGGAAAAGGTGCTAAAAAAATGTAGTGCGGTTCTCTGTAATTACTTACACAAACACTTGATTACCTACCTACTCCACTAGAGCGGCGGGTTGGCTCACCGCGCTAGTCTCCGATTGGCGCGTAGTGATAATATAATAGATTGGAACCTGAATACGGGCGTCCTTTCAAGGCCTGTACAGTTTCGCACCCGTCCCTCCGGTAAAAGAAAACACCGTGAGAAAACCCTTCCCGCTCCTAACTAGGTGGTACGGTTTACACGAACGGGTCGGTACCACCGCACTGAATGTAAGATGTTTGAAACGGCTATGTAAATTGTAGGTGTTTTCCGTCTAGTTGAGTGTAGACGGACTGAAAGAGGTTGGATAGGGGTGACTTAGGCTCGCATCTCGATTCACGATGTGTGACATAAGAGGTTAGAGCCAACCATGATGGGATGATAACATAAAAAAGGGACAACAGCAAATGTCGGCGTTTGATTAATTGCACAGGTAATAACTTGAAAGTTATGTAGGAAAAATTAGTTTTAAATAATTTGTTTTATTTAATAATATAAAATGTGACCACGGAGAATGAAAAGAGGCCAAGGCTTCCTATGCAAACACAGCCGTCCAGCATTAATTAATTTATCTATTTCGACATTTCGTGCGTAACCCGCGAACGTCGCAGTTGCGGAAAATAGCGAGCGAACTCGATTATTTCGCAGCGGCCGCTTTTTTCGATCGAGATGTTGGCGATATCGAAATAGAATCTTGTATGATGCTCAGCAGTAATCAGTTTGATAGAAATTGAGTTCAGGCTTGAGGCACAATCTGTCGGCCTGTAACCGCATTCCTCGGCGCAGAGTTCGCCGCTCCTCGCGGTCTGCTGGTGATGTGGTTTAGATGAGACCCAAGATCACTTGTGATCAAATTTCTAGTCAAAAATTATTTCAAAGCGACTTAAACCCGGGCGTATACTTCCTTATATATTTTTATTTATCGACGGCGCCGAATACATTGCGTTGTCGGGCACAAAGCCGAATCAACAGATGCTTGTTGACCCTATTCTTAAAGGCCCAAAGGTAATCTTCTTTCTTCTTTTGCAGCCATTTTATTCGTCCCACTGCTGGTTACAGGCCTCTCTCATTTACATGATATGAGAGGATTTTAGTCATACACGTCCATGGTGATCAACCGGCTTGGAAGTGGGTTTCCTCACGATGTTTTCCTTCACTGGAGTGTGAGCGGCCATTTAGCACAAATTCTAAATTAAATATTGTGCACCCAGTGGGTATCGAACCCGCGCCTCCCGCTTGAGAGGTGTTCTCTTGCCTGCTCGGCCAATCTCGGTCAATCCAGAGGTAATGGAGGTAAGGAACTGTATAGCACCTTCGCAGAGCGTTGATTTCACATCTTACAGACGTTCTTATTAGCAATGAGTTTTCGAACCCCTTCTTTCGACATTCGGTACGTCGATCAGGGCTGATACCGGCGTAATATCACTAGAGAGAAGAGGTTTAAGCCAATCGTAAGCCTTAACGCACTCAACACGGCCAGTCTGATTGGTTGAAATCGTGGCGATGTCTCTTCCCTCGCTCATGTGATAATATGACGGTA
>WYDE02260949.1:0-13653 GCA_009867175.2 Adela reaumurella
ACCAAATTTAATGAATCTGGGTTAACAGGTTTTATTAGGATTTTACGAGTAAGTTTTTTGGAATCGCAAAAAATCTTTTTTGTATGATAAAGTAACAAATTTACGACTTTCGATCCATCATAATATCCATGTATGACTTTCGATCACATATTTTCACGCTCGCAAACTCACTCATCAAAGCCTATATGATACTTCCCGTTACCCAGCATGAGTAAAAGAAAAATTCCGTAAATCGTTTTTTTTATCATACAAAAACATTATTTTAATTTTTTCCTTCACTTGCGCTATGTATGAGACCTTGCTTCGTACCACGTGATGCTAGGTCAACGCGAAGTTTATTCGAATGAGTGAGTTTGCAAGTTTCAAACTATGTGATTTAAATTAGTTTTTTTTTGTTATGGTTGACTAGAAGATTAAACATTTTACACCTTGAAGGGACCATAGACCGTAAAATTTTATATTAATTTAAACTCCTCTATATACCGATACCTCTATCCGTTCCTAAGAAAAAAGTTTTTGATAGAAGTTAAGACCGACGGACAGACGGACGGACGAGAAAGTTATCATATAAGGGTTCCATTTTTACCTTTTGTGAAACCTAAAAATATGGCAGGACCGTTCGTGTCATTGTACCATTATCTTTCTTTCTTTTTCAGCAATTTTATTCGCCCCACTGCTGGATACAGGCCACTCTCATTTACATGATGTGAGAGGATTTTAGTCATACACTTCCACGGTGACCAACCGGCTTGGAAAGATTTTCCTCATTTTCTTCACCGGAGTATAAGCGGCTATTTAGCAAAAAATCTACATTTACAATTATTGTACTCCTAGTGGGTATCGAACCCGCACCTCCCGCTGGAGAGGCGTGCTCTTGCCCGCTCGGCCAATCTGACGCTACCTACAAGTACCTATTACACTCTGCTATTTTATTTATTTATTATATATAACTTTTGAATGCATCTTTATATACTTTATTTTTACGTGTGTATGTACGTATGTGTGTATATCTGTTTATTTAGGTTCACGTATAAGTATGAATATATATATTTATATATATGTATGTATATCCATATTTTTATGTATTTTGAAAAATTACTTATATATTTTCAGTTTTTTCTTAGTGTTATGTTTATGTTTTATAATTACAATTATTTTTCCTCGTTAGTTCTACTCATACCCTTGTCTCTATCCCAAAGGCAGGCAGGAAGAGAACGCTGTTTAGTGTTAAGCATTTGCCTTTTGTACCATATTGAGTGCAATAAATGATACAATACAATGCAATGTTAAGCGTTAAGTCAGAATAACGCGTAGTCGGAGTAGGAAATCAGCGTTCGTTGCGCACTGGATATATCAGACACTGACGACGTGTGGAGGGTTGGCTACCGGGCCTGCCTGCCTGCTCGATCCTCCAGAACTGCCTCTATGGCGCCGATGCACACGCACTACGCGGCAGCTCTCTGAAGCGGTGGAGCGACGCTCGCGGGCTGAATGGCTGGCTCGTCCGCACGTACGTGGTCCCGAGCCTTGGGCCGAGCTGGCGCCGGGGTTATAGGTGGAGCCGGGGGAACGCGTCCTCGGTAGACCCGTTCATGAGCTGTAGCGGCGCAGGCGGAGAGTGTGGGAGCACGTGGTCAGTCCATGACACGTGGTTATGACAAGATGGAGTCTCCGCGCCGGAGTCACCTTCGGATGCCCATCGGGGAGCTTCCGGAGGTGGTGGAAGATACCCGCTACGGAAATACACAGCGTTAAACAACTATTACAGTAACATGGGGGTAGAGTTCCAATCGGAACCTCGACCAGTGAGTGAGCAAAGCCAATAAGCATCGAATAAACCAGGAAGAATTCAGACAGATAAACAGGAGTAGAAGTAAAAATGTAATTGCACCAATACCTTTCAAACGTCTACAGGAAATGAATACGGAGAGTGAGGCCAGCTCGCATACCGACTATAACATTTTAATAAGTTTAATTTTTTTTATATTTAATTACTAACTTTATATATTCGACGAAAAATTCGAAAGAAGGAAAAAGGCGTGCCATTTTTTTTCATTACTGGAATCCATCGCTGTGTTTGTATGGACATAGGTTAAGCGACATCGGTCTCCCACAAAGTGCACAATGTACCTACAAGTACCTCATCTATGTGAACTGAACTGATGAATCATAAAATTTTGCATACATTTCACAGTTGACTTGTCTCGCCACTTCTACATAGAGTTGTCGTCACTTTTACGACGCAGACAGTCCCTAGCGACTCGATTTCTGTTTTATTACCCAACAGCAGAAATTACAATCTGCCTTACACATACGAGTAGTAGGTCATCATAAAAGTATGTTTATGTAGGTGTCTTCTGAATACAGCATCCCCTTCAGACTTTCTTTTTGCAGCCATTTTATTCGCCCCACTGCTGGGTACATAGGCCTCTCTCATTTACGTGATATGAGAGGATTTTAGTCATACACTTAAGGAAGCTCCCAAGTGGGAGGTGCGGGGATTGATCACGCACCTCCCGCTTGAGAGGCGTGCTCTTGTCCGCTCGGCCAATCTAATGAGTAAACACGATATGGTATAAAAAATTGGTCAAGTCGGACTCGAACACGAGGGGTACCGTACCAAATAACGAGAGATATTATTTCTTGTTACAGCGGCCATAGTAATACATCAACCAGTGAAGTTAGACGTTTTTATTTATCGCATTTAAAGATCGAGCAGAAAACGCCAAAAAAACCGTGTCTTGTATTTTTAAATGAACTTATTATTACTCATTAAATTAATTTATTTTTATTATTTGTAATAGCCGCAAAAGTAATACTCACTCTATAAATATTTAAAGTGTCAAATCTTTCAATCCATCCGCCGGATGGATTGGAAAGACGGACAGATAGCGTAGGCTTGGTACTATAATGCAAGTTTTTTAATCAATTCCCTGCGGAGATCCACTGCAGTTCCCCTAACTTCAAGAGTGTGGTCACCATGAGTCAGCGTTGTGCTAGATCACTCGCTGAATTCAGCTCTGCCAATGCTGTAACTGGAGTCTAAGGTTTTTTTTTTATTGAAACTGACACGGATGGCTACATCACCTAATGCACCAGTTCTTCTGGTAACAGTGATGTCAGTCTAAATACGTTGGTGAGTTATGTAGGTGGTGCCATGTCAGCACAGCACCTTCCTCAATTCCAACCGGCGGCAACGCTGAACTGGAAGGAAAACACGAACTATGTTTCATAGCCGCTTCTACCGACCTTCATTCAGTGCAGTGGTACCAACCCGGTCGGGTTGAACCATACCACTATGTAAGGAGAGGGAAGGGATCTACAGTTTAACATTGAATCCGAACCACGACCAGCGTTGACGGTCAAGCGGTCACCCATCCAAGACATGACCGCGCTCGGTAGTGCTTAACTTCGGTAATCGAATATAGAATACCGCAACCACTGGGCCAACGACGCTGATAAGGTCCACCAACTACACACCCTCTCAAAGCCAGGCCCTACAGCTAGCTTTAAATAAACAGCAAAGTAAGTACACTTAGCATTTATTGCTGAGATTGGCTTTAGCTCGAAGATAAGCTGATCAGTGCTGTGTTTGGTATCAGCTTCAGCCGGAGATGGAAAGCTACGGCGCAGAGCTTCCAGCCGATACCGCGAGCTTACATTCTTAGGTTTACAGCGACGTTGTTGCTAAACTAGTTCGAACTGCGGCGGAGATTGTTCGGAGATTATGAAAATATTTTTATTTTGTTAATAAACGTAGCTTTATCCCGCGACTCGGGCCGCTGCGCTACAGATCACCTTTCGCCGCCACCCCCCGCCTCCTGCTCTACCTAACACCCTACTCCTACCCCTACCCGAAACGTAGGAAAACCTTAGCCCGTTAGCGAATCAAGCGGAAGGTGCGGGTTCGATACCCACTGGGAGCACAATATTTATAACTTTAGAATTTATACTAAATGGCCGCCTAAATGGTCGCTACGGTGAAGGGAAACATCGTGAGGAAACCAACATATGTACAAGCCGGTTGTTCAACGTGGAAGTGTATGACTTATACCCTCTCATATAATGTAAATTAGAGAGGCCTGTACCCAGCAGTGGGGCAAATAAGATGGCTGCAAAAGGAAAAGAGATGTAGTATGTACCGTGCGAGGCTGGTAAAACAATGACCCCACTGCATCTCTTCCTATGCATTTCGTAAAGGACGACTAAGGGATAAGGACAACATGAACATTTAGGGTTTGGGAAAACATAATCCCGAAAGTCGATTTTGAAACTTCTTTCCGCTTTTCAGTAATCTAACCATAAATTAATTTTACTTTATACAATAGAGAAAGTCTACAGAATAGTCTTATAATGTGTATAGTTTATAATGTATCTCACTCAAACAAATCACAAAAAGCTAATGCACCTGTTTTCTGCATGCATTCGTGGAGATCGCTGTAATCAGTGAAGATTTTCTCGTCTCATATTTAAAAGTTAGAATGTAACTAATATGAATACGTATTTTTAATATCCTATCGCGCGCGGAAGTAAACCTTTGAGGTTTTTCTTCTCAAACATCCGGTGAAGTTTCTTAGAAATGTTAACGACACAGGTTGTTTAATATGAGAGCAGATTGTCGTACGCCGAGCTGGGGCGAGGGAGCTGGGTTTTTGGGAAGGGGATGGGGGAGGGTCGTATGAATACTCTCAAACTCCTTCATCGTACAAGAAGATTAGCAACTATTACACAACTGAGAGTGAGGAGTGGCGGCGGGACGCGGAGGGGGTCCACATACGAGCCAACTTGAGCCTAGATCTAGCTCACAGACCAGACCTAGTTCACCTGGTGAGCGATTCCCTCGCTAAGAACTTGTTGAGTGTTTAGTACGAGTGGTGTCCCTAATTCCGTATTAGTTTCGGACACAAGCGTCTGTTCAGGGTTTTTGCAACTTTGTATTTAGATGTTCTTGGCGCAGGAACAGCTCTAAATATGTTTACTTACGCCATGTAGCGGTAGATGGAACCACCAAATCCCCCATGATAACGTATAGCCCAAGTAGCTTAATTTGAAAAGTAGGTCAATGACACGGTTGCAGGTTCGTCTTCCGCTCGGAAGATCACATTTCAAATAAAGCGTTTTGTAATTATTAACTACAAGCGAGCCGGGCGCATAGGGTAAGTTTGGGATAGATGGGCATAGTTTGAAAAATAATTTTATTTTTTTTATCAAACAAATTATATTTTAAGTAACAGTTTCAATATTAGAGTTTTTTTTTTTATTGAAACTGACACGGACGGCTACATCACCTAATGCACTAGTTCTTCAGGTACCAGCGAGGTCAGCCTAAACACCTTGGTCAGTTATTAAGACGGTGCCATGTCAGGACTTCCCTCAATTCCAACGGGCTACACTGAACTGGACGGAAAACACGACTATGTTTCATAGCCGCTTCGACCGACCTTCATTCAGTGCGATGGTACCAACCCGGCCGGGTTTTATCGTACGACCATGTAAGGAGAGGGAAGGGACATACAGTTTAAAGTTGAATCCGAGCCACGACCAGAGTCAACGGTCAAGCGGTCACCCATCCAAGACCGACCGCGCTCAGCAGTGCTTAACTTGGGTATTTGAATACAGAATACCGCAACCACTGAGCCAACGACGCTGATGACATAACTTTTGTTATGCATACTCTAAGGTTTCAACACATATATTTCAAACTAACATGACAACATCGATAAAAAGAGACTCCCTCAAATTTGCCTGGCCATCTCGCTTACTCAAAGAAGGGACCATGGTGGTCGTCAAGGTAATGGCCACAAGTAAAAAAAACACAAAATCTATGAAAATAAGGAAATGTTAATGAATCTCCTACAATGAACCAACGTATGCAAATATTAAACCTTTATTATGACCTCCGTCACACATCACGTGCCCGCGGGGCGCCCCTGTTTCGCTCCAAGCAGCCTCGACGAATTACATTTAAAATTTATGAAGTTCGAAAATGGAATCCCACGTGAAATTAACTCATTAATATGGTCCCGCAGCGATTTCAGCGATTTATTTTTCAGCTTATTATCTACCTAATAATGCAATAAACAAAATCGTTATCGCCCAGAGCCACGGATTAGGTAAACAGCGAAAGATATGCTTAATAAACTTCACTCGCATCCGTTCGTAAAACGGCGTGCGTTTAAATTTTAAATTAACCATTGTTATTTATGAGTGAGGCTCAGCAGTAAATCTCGAACGTTGTCTCAGTTGGGGCATTAATCATAAAATCAGGAGCGGGGGGGTTGCGCTACCGCCCGCTTCCCCCCAGCCTCGTTAATGAAGGTGGGAGCGCCTCGCGCGGCCGCAGGTGCGGCGGCTCAGGGGAGCGGCGGCGCGGCGAAGTGCGGTACGAGGCGCGGGACGAGGCAAGATTTTAATAAGCCCCGAACAAACAATGAGCGCTGCCGCGGAACGTCACAACTTTGTCACGGCCAGCCGCTGCACCGCCAACCCCCGCCCCCGCCCCCGTGTCATCCCACCTCGCCTCAACGCCCCCCCTTTTAATTAATCGCTCATTCCGCATCACTAAACTTTACCATTTTTATGCGGTGCGGTACTACAGCGATGCTTTGAAAAGAAGAACGGCTTATGAACGGTTTTTCAATATTAAAAAAAATACCTAGGCCTAATCCGAAAATTTAAATCGACGAAAAGATAGATACCTACTTGCCATAATTTTGTTTTTTATATAACAAAATCGAATCATACTGATTTAGTTTTATTATAAAATTTAAAATTGAAAATCCGTGCATAGATGAACATTTCTTCTTTGCGAAACAACGCTGTAATCTAGATTAGCTATAGTTTAGATAGGTCTACATATATATAGTAGGTACTTAGATACTTAAAAGTAACTGTCTAATCATTTTGCATACAACTCCTGCCCTGCTAGGGACCCTAAAGGCTCGGGAACCATAAATTTCCCAAATGGACGTTACGCCAAGCGGCAGAAAATTAAAAACAAATTCAAGTTTATTAAAAGTACGCATACACAATGTATGTCATACATACCAACACTCCTCTTCCCCGAAGGGTTAGGCAGAAACAATCGAGCGTAATTTTTTTTATGGAAACTGACACGGAAGGCTACATCACCTAATGCACCAGTTTTCTGTACTGTGCTTGTCTCATGTCTTATTAAAAGTAAAAAACTAATGAAAAAAAAACAAGAATACTATTTCGAGCATCAGGCGTGAACGCAATTAGTGAGATGTGAATAAAGAACGTACGGCTCGCCCTGTTGTACGAAATATTAAATTCTTCTTTAAATTTCGTTTACGTATCGGGTTTTAATTTTTATAAATCTTAAAGTTCATTTAAAAGAAACATTTTACTTTGATGATAATGATAATACGTACTGGTGGAGACCACTATTACGTGCTGGGACTATTTTACCGATTTAATATTAGCTTATTTATTACTAATTAATATTAGATTACGCCATTACTTAAAACTGAAAAAATTATAAAACTTCGAAAAATTATTCGCACACCTCCTTATTAAGTTACACTGAAAAAGTTTACATAATTCTAAATTTTGACTTTTGAGAGTTTCCATGCTTAGATCAATATAGTTTGGTGATAAGTTATGTAACATAAATATAATTTTTGCCAATTTTCAATAAAACAAGGGCTTGGTGGGTCTAAATTACTACCCAATATCCTAAACCGCACTTAAACATATGACAAGACAAAATTTTGACATAAAATGTTCTATGCCAAAAACCACACTGATCGGATTTTATCATTATTTAATTAATGCCATTCGCGCGGTTCGAAAGATACAATTTCAATTTATTATTCTTCTAAATTAGTGACGCCTTGAAGTTTCGGCTCACAAATAAATCTTGTGGAGTTAAATGAAGTAGGTCTCTAACGACTGGCCAATTCCACGATAAATAGCCGAGCGGCGGCGCCCGAAGGAGACTCGCCGTAAATTAATTGCGAGGAACAAATTGTTTATAGGCTCAAAAGTTTTATTTAAGTTTAATTAAAGTTGGGCGGGCGAACTGCAGCGGCGCTTGATGGACGGTTATTTTTCGGTAGAATTAAGGCGAGTACCCCCCGAAACGCCTAGAGTTTGTGCACTCTGGGGAAATTATGCCTTAACCCGCCCGTTGTAAGGATACGTGGCGGCGGTATGAACACGGTAAATATACAAGCAGGAAATAATTTATTATTCTACCACATAGGCACATTCAGAATGCGCCACGAAATGAGAAATAGTGGAAATGAAAAAATAAAGAAAGAAAGTTAGTTTTTTTTTTATTCAAGCTGACACGGAAGGCTACATCATCTAATGCACCAGTTTTCTGGTACCAGTGATCTCAGCCTAAACACCTTGGTGAATTATGTAGGTAGGTGCCATATCAGCGCTTCCCTCAATTCCAGTGCATTATCAATGCACAACTTATGAGGTACCTAGAGATGAATGACCTCATCAGCGATCGGCAATACGGTTTTCGACCAATCCATCTGCTGGTTACCTCCTAGCGTGCATAACTCACCTTTGGGGGGAATCGCTTGAAGGCCATGGGTGAATCCTTGGTTATTCGATTTGATATAGCCAAGGCATTTGACCGGGTTTGTCACAAATAGCTAGCTCCTGGGCAAATTGCCGGCATATGGACTTCCTTCTGGCCTATGTGACTGGGTCGCAGACTTCCTACAAGGGTGTAGCATTCAGGTTCTAGTGGATAGTAGCTCGTCAGACGCAATGTCAGTGAACGCCGTCGTACCACAGGGATCTGTGTTGTCACGCAAACTGTTTATTATATGATATGCTTAGCAATGGTATGTTTTCTCTGGGCAACATTCATTGTTATCAGATGACATTCCTACGGCACACGTATCCTACACCTGTCGCCCTTCAATCAGACAGGATGTTGTGGAAAAGATTGATGGATGGCAAAGATTAGTGTCTGAAATCGTACAGACACTTGTCTCCATTTCTGAGTGGGGCCGTAGTAATTTGGTCGAGTTCAACGCTTCCAAGACACAAGTTTGTGCGTTCAGTGCGCAGAGAACTGCGTTCTCACCAGTCCCTTCCTTGCAAGGCGCTTCGCTTAAATTGAGCGACCATCTCGCGGTCCTCCGAGTCGACTGACCTTATTTCTAACCTTACTTTCTGTACCTTAACTTCCGAAGCCATATCGTTGGTAAGGCCAAGCCGGCTTCTAAGAAGCTGGGCGTACTTAATATGGTGGGACGGTACTTCACGCCGGGCGAAAGGCTGCTTTTGTATAAATCTCACGTTAGATCCTGCCTGGAGTACTGCTCGCTCCTGTGGGATGGCTCAGCCAAAGGTCAACTTGGGCCGCTGGTCTCGATACAGCGTCGCGCAGTGCGACATGTGGACTACCCTGAAATGTCCCGTGATTTAGCACCACTGCAATTTCGTAGGGATGTGGCTCCCTAACTGTACTCTATCGCTTATTCCACGAGGAGGGCTACGAGGAGCTGTTTAACGCGATCCCGTCGTCCCCTTTCCACCCCCGCACTACGCCATTACATCCCTATACTATACGATGGATCTACCGCGGATGCGTACGAATCGGTCCTGCAGATCTTTCATCTACAGAACCGGTAAACTCTGGAACGCTCTCCCTGCCTACATATTTCCCTCCATGTACAGTCACGAGTCTTTCAAGAGTCTTTAGTTCAGAATAGAATATTCTTTAGAATATTTAATTCTTTATTATGAAGGAGATAATCAGACAAAAAACACCAACTTTAACCAACTTTACTAATTTCTTAAAAAAATAAATTAGTAAAAATCATAATGTGACATTACTCAAATATATCATACCTTTTTTTTATATAATATAGACTAGACTACAGCTATTACACTTATGAATTCGTATACTCAGTATTATATTATCTCAAAAACTATAAAGCCAGTAAATATTTCACTTTTTTTAATCTATACTACTACATAACTAAACTAACTAAACAATATCATGCATACTAACACGAAATTCAAAAACAGACTAAGGAATACAATAATAATACACATATATAAATAAAATGTATTATTAATTCTATAAAAGTGAAATGGAAGTATGTTCTTATGAATGGAAGTATTTCTTAGAATATATATTGTTACGACACGGTAATGAGCTATTTATTAATCACAAGTGAGCTATACACAAAGAAAACAACCACGGAAATTTCATCTTTACATGTACAGTGCAACAGAAAAGTCAAGACATTTAATGATGTTCATGGCAACACCAAAAATTATCCAAACCTCTCTATTCTATGTGCAGTCGACTGTTGGTCCGCCCAGAGACCGGCCTATAGCAGTTGTTTTTGAACTGCACATAGAATAGACGCTTGTAATTCTTAGTCACCCGACAGCATTGATCTTAGCAGTTTCCGGTGGCACTAGCGTGGGTTTCTGTGTATGAATTTCAATATGAAATGAGGCGGGTTCGGGGTATGACTTTGCGTTTAGTTACAGTTTCCGCCGCCTGCCAAGTTAATTGTGCCGTTTCCGTAATTTGTGTTGCTTATGAACGATCATTAAATTTCTTGACTTTTCTGTTGCACTGTACCCATTGTGTTTAAAACACTGAATTGTTTACCCATATAAATGTTATCATCACGTTTTATTAAATAACGCGAGTACTGTTAAGTTTACGTTACCGCGACGCAACACCTCTTCTATCTCTGGCACATACATATATTAGGTGTTTGCTCGGTAGCTACTTAATTATAATTTGGATGGAGCCGTCATGTGATTTAGGCCCGTGCCGTGAATGCCTGATAAGCCGCTAATTAGAACGGCCTACGGGGATTTGCGACTAGGTCTCATTACCATGTGTTAGTTAGCTGATCACTTAAGTTGTTAATATGATAAAGGAATGGAGATATTCGTAGATAGTCAAATCGTTGTAATCAAAATGATTTAAAACGCAAGTATCATGAATAGTGTTCTAAGGAGCGGCGCAATACCTTCATCCCCCATAGCTCCTCGGTATGTGTTATTAGTCCGGTCGAGCCTACAAACCTAGCGCGCGTTCTAAGTGGAACCATGTTTTTTATGATTGAAATTCATTCGTCTGATTTCATGTTAAGGATAATTTTGATCTTTATGAGCGGCAAAGTAATCTCCTACGGAAAGGACATGTTCGCAGCACCCACAACCGAAGAGCATATATGAAGCGATGTAAGACAGTGGAGGAAGCAAAGGATGTATGTCAGGAACGTGTCACATGGCGCTTAATTGTATCTGCTTACCCCTTCTTGTAAGAGGCGTGATGATATGTATGTATGTACGTACATACGCCTCTCCAGCTTCACTTCTGAATATACGCCTTTCCAATTTTTTCCAACCCAACACTCAGCAACAGTCAGTTCATCACCGATTCGTTGGTGTAATAGGACGTGTTTCGTGTGTCAGTCAGTACGCTCATATATATCTGATTCATTCACAACCGCGAGGTCGCTGGCTGCCTTGGTGAGACACAAGATTACTATTATCCCCTCCAAGCAAAACTCTCCGAGGTGTTCGCTATTCGTGAAGTTAACCGTGCGTCGCTTTGGCTGTGCTGTTGTGTGTGTGTATAAATACACGCGTGCACCTACCTACATTGTGCAGTCACCTGGCCGGCCCACTCTGTTGGATTCTATCTACCTAATTTTCAAATATGAATGTGTGCGGTGCCTGTCAAGGCGTCGTCCAGGAGAAGAACAAAGCTACTTGTTACAGCTGCAAACAGGTGTACCACGAGGACTGCGCCAGACTCCCAAGTACTGGTGCCATTCGGCGAACCCGATCTGCCAAAGAGTCCTGGGTGTGTGCCGAATGTCAGGCAAAGCTACGGCTTCATGGAGGTAACACCAACAGCCCTGCTCCGAGGCAAGCAGGAGACTTTCCGCGTACCACTTTCTCAACTCCGGCAGGTAGTCCCGTGAGCTGCAAATCTCCCGCAGTTGACTCAGAGCACGCCATTCTAACGAGCCAGAATATCGCAGCCGTAGCCAGTGCCACCGCCGACGAGAGAAACAGCTCCGGCAATACGAATAACAAAACTAATATTAACGTCGTGCCTCCCATTACTCTGTCTGCTGAAGGTTTTTCAATGAAAGACCTTCTGTACCACATCGATATGAAGATGGAAGAGTTGTCCACCTCTTACGTCAACAAGTTGGATGAGTGGGCCACGCGCTTTGATATGAAACACGCAGACTTAGTTGCCTCGGTACGGTCGGTTGAATGCCGCATGGACAATATTGAGGAAAAGTTTGCTTCGGTACCTGACGATATCTCAGCACTAAAAAGAAAACACGAGATGGAAGTCAACGAGTTAAAACGGGAACTTCTTAATGTTAAACTCCGCCAAGATGATCATGAGCAGCAGTCGCGCCAGTGTAACATTGAAATTCAGGGGGTCACCGAGAGGAAAGCAGAAAATCTGATTGGGGTCGTGCTAGGTTTATGCGCAGCGATAGGCTCACCGATAGCAGAGAGCGACATAGTCGCAGTTCACCGTGTCCCCCACTACAACACGCGACAGAGCGGAGGCGCAGGCGTCGTAGCCGCTGCGGGCGTCGATAGTGGGGCATTCGCAGGAGGCTCGAATGTCGACCTTAATGCCACTTCTGCAGGTAGACCGAAAAATATTATAGTTAAACTGCGCTCTAGAATAATCCGTGATAATATAGTGTCGGCTTCCCGCATGCGCCAAAACAAGGGTATCACCACTGAGACTTTACACATATCGGGTTCTCCACGCAAAGTCTTTATTAATGAACACTTGACATTGAACAAAAAACTGTTATTTCGAAAAGTACGTGAGCGGTGTGGGCAACTTAATTACAAGTTCACTTGGATCAAACACGGATCAATTTTATGCCGTAAAGATGATGATCCTAAACATAGGGTCATTGCAATTAGATCAGAAAGGGACCTGGCGAAGATTTGTTAAATACACAATACCTATCACAATTTTTTATTCGCTACTCACTAAACAAATGTTCTATGTATTTTTTTCTTTATTTGTCTTCCTATATACTAGTCTTAAGATGTGTCAGTTTGCACCGTTGCGTAGCGTCTTTTGTCATTACCTACGCACGTTTATTTCAGTTTACCACCCGATCTATGTTAATTCTCTTAAAGCCACCACGCCTACAAAATTTGTTATTATAATATTTCCTAGTAATGTGCCAACTATACTTATTATACTAATTTATCATACCTACAAACTTTTTGTTAATAAAATATTACAGAGAATGCTAATAATAAAAATATAAGTTTATATTACCAGAATTGTGCTGGACTACGTACTAAGTTGAATACGCTGTACATGAACATAATTAATTGCCATTACGACATAATAGTCCTTACGGAAACCTTCTTAATTCCAGAAATATCTAGCTCTGAGTTTATAAGCGATAGCGATTTTTTAGTGTACAGAGCGGATAGGAATCGTTTATGGGCTAAAAAAAAGGATGGAGGTGGCTGTCTTATTGCGATTCGTAGAAACCTAATATCTACGTACCATGATCTTCCTGGCCCTGCCGCTGCCGCTGCAGCAGCAGCTGGCATCGATACCGTATGCGTGTTGGTGTCGCTCTCGAAAGGCATGCGCAGCAGTGGCAGGGGTGGGGGCAG
>WYDE02261060.1:0-13651 GCA_009867175.2 Adela reaumurella
AATTGAGGGAAGTGCTGACATGGCACCACCTACATAACTCACCAAGGTGTTTAGGCTGACATCTCTGGTACCAGAAGAACTGGTGCACTAGGTGATGTAGCCATCCGTGTTAGTTTCCATAAAAAAACACACAAAATGGGCACACAATTTTGACCCCATTTTGGGTACTGAATTTTTATTATCTACTCCAATGTCACGCTATAGTTTCCAAATCTTTTTGGGATTTTCATGAAATGTATGGCTAAACCAAATGTAGTTTTCCTTGCACAGAAAAACACAAAATGAACAATATATTTTTATGTGTTGTTTGCCGCTAAACCTTCAACGTCTGCTCAGCTGTGATGTTGGAGTAAACAACTTTGGTTCAACTTTTACAAAGAACTGTATTAGCACAAAATAAATCATTTTCTACACAAATTTATACAAAATTGACACAAAATTTCAAGATACTTTTGCATAAAAAGGACTCCCATGTCACGGAGGTTGTCAAGTGTCTTATAATTACGATTCAAAAGATACAGCCCTGTGACAGACGTACGGATGTACAGACAGCGGAGCTTAGGTAATAGTTAGCACGCTTTGGGTACGGAACCTTAAAAAACACAAATAGTTACAGTTGCAGAAATTAAAACTGATATGTAATTGTTTTTTTAGATTGCGTGACGTATGGCGCACGCAAGGCTAACGCATAGGATTTTCTTCTCTCACCGAGAAGATAATGACGTGGCCTCTAAGAAGATGGGTATCCTGAAAAGGTGTGTCAGTGCTTCACGCAGATCCAAAAACCGTTGCTTGGTTTTTTTTAGCGAAGTTGGTACCGGCTCGGCTCCCTAGATTCGATTCAGCGTCACGCTGTTCGGCTCGATAACGATCCCGACCTAGGTATCTGGGAACTTGGAAATTTGCAGGAACATTGTTGTATCCTGGCTATTTAGCGTGGTAATGCTGCGGGGGTGATGGGTTCGTTCAGAGGGGCTGGCATGGAGGAGAGGCTGGACGAAATCTATTACATTTTATAGGCAGGTATTATTTTAGTAAGTATCTATTACATTTTATAGGTAGGTACTATTTTTATTAATTTAATTTAATTTCTTCTTTACATTTTTTAAGTTAATTAAGTTGAGGTGTATAATTTTGTTTGTTAAATTGGTATCATTGTTGCATACTTTTCTTTTTTTTTTCTTTTTACAGCAATTTTATTCGACCCAATGCTGGGTACAGGCCTCTCTCATTTACATTACATGAGAGGATTTTAGTGATACACTTCCACGGTGACTAACCGGCTTGGAAGTGCGTTTCCTCACGATGTTTTCATTCACGGGAGTGTCAGCGGCCATTTAGCACAAATTCTAAAGTTATAAATATTGCGCTTCCAGTGGGTATCGAACCCGCACCTCCCTCTTGAGAGGCGTGCTCTTGCCTACTCGGCCAATCTGACACCCAAGAAATGACCATATTATATACCAAACATTGAAAAATTTTGCACATTATGAAACAGCAAAAGCTTCCTTGTGATTGGGCTTCCTCAGGATAGTTTCCTTCACCGGACTGTCAGCAGCCATTTTAGCATAAAATTCTAAAACATATTGTGCTGCCAGTGGGGATCGAACCCTCACCGAGAGGCGTGCTCTTGCCGCTAAAATTAATCTGACACACAAGAGCTACTTTCGTAGAATTAGAAAAATCTCTTAATCCGTTTTCTCAACTAAGAAAATTAGAATTTGTTACGCTTCACTTTTTAATCGCTTTTTGTTTGGGATTATTTCTCCTTTTGTTACTCGTAAAACATTCCGCATTAAGAGGATGCTTCATCACTCGCACTCTTTACAAAAAGCCTTAGTATCTCACACCCTCATTTTGTGAAATTCATTCAAAATCTAAATCAATTTGGGTTTACATGACCAATTGCTATGTTCTTGAATATATCTATGTTATCTATGTTATTGAATTAGAAAACTGAAAATGTGTTTACTGTAACAATTATGAAGCTATAAATTTCCCACATTTCATGTAACCTGTGAAGTAAATATATCTACACTAGAAACATAATTTGAGAAATGCAATACTATAGATAACTAGAATATTTCATTTAAATTTCAAATAAAAAAGTATTTCCTGAATAACTTCTCAGGATTTGTCACAATTAACTAAGAGGCAAACCCTGTTCTCTATCTGTATCTCCCTCTTTTGTAAGAGCGTTAGATGAAATAGGCATACTTTTGCTGAGTTGAGGCCGCCATGCAGCATCCCCTTGAGATAAGAAGATGGTAAAACCAAAGTGGCAGAATTATTCAATGCAGTTGATCTTCACTTGCTTTTTTCTCTTCACGACAAGATTATTTTATTTTTTTTTATTTTTTTTTGGCGTGAGTTAGACTCCAGTCGTGCTCAACGACGGAGAAAAATACAGTGCGTCGTCGAGCAAAACGCCGAGTCAACATTTGCTCGTTGGCCCACTCTTGAAGCCGCATTAGGGGAACTAAAGAAGACCGCGGCAGGGAATTAATTTCACACCTTGGAAATGCCTACTAGGAATGAGTTTTCTAA
Source organism: Adela reaumurella (assembly GCA_009867175.2). Classification (NCBI taxonomy): domain Eukaryota; kingdom Metazoa; phylum Arthropoda; class Insecta; order Lepidoptera; family Adelidae; genus Adela; species Adela reaumurella. The sequence goes on from WYDE02261060.1 coordinate 2,548, forward strand.
ACTTTTTCTTTGACATTTCGGTACGTCAACGACAAATGGATGTACATTACTTTTCCGGCAGGTCGATTCTGAATATATTGCATAGACCGCACATTAAACTGTATGTCCCTTCCCTCTCCTTACATGGTAGGGTAGGGTTAAACCCGCCCGGTTTGGTACCACCGCACTGAATGAAGGTAGATCGAAGCGGCTATGAAACATAGTTCGTGTTTTCCGTCCAGTTCAGTATAGCCGGATGGAGTTGAGGGAAGCGCTGATATGGCACCTACTTACATAATTCACCAAGGAGTTTTGGCTGACATCACGGGTACCAGAAAAACTGGTTCCATGTAGCCATCCGTGTCAGTTTCAATAAAATGAAAACCTCTTTTTTTATGCAACAAAGACGGTCAAAAATACTCACAGGTACTTTAAGTCTCATGAGCAAAATTTATCTAAAAGCTTTTTAACAAAAAATCATGAAATTTATCGAATCCATAGAAAAACTACACTAATTTTACTTAAAAAATTTTACCTTTGTAGTCGTAACACTAGTTTTATGCGAAAATGCTTTCCTCAAAATTATTTTTGAAATGAAATTGGAGCCTCCTAGCTGTGGTATAAAAGACATGTTTCAACATAGTTTCAACCCTCCGGGACACGTCTGTGGGTGTGGGCAGGTAAAAATGTTCATTAGTGTAATATGACGGGACGATAACGGACAATTCCGGTAATTAACACAAAACAGAATTCCATGAATATTATACGATTTTGCACTTTACATATTGCGTGTATATTAAATATTTACCCAACCTTATTTCTAACGAGTATTGCGTCTCACTGAGCTGTGCCTCTACCGGCATAATATCACTCGAATGAGTGAATAGGTTTTAACCAATCGTAAGCGTTAAGGTGAATGAATGAATGAATTCTTTATTGCACTACCAGAAAAATTACAGATATATAGAAAAGAACTTATATACTAGTACAAAGGCGGACTTATGTCTGTAAAAGACATTTCTTTCAGTCAACCTTTGGGTGATGGGAATAAACCAAATATGAGTAAAGGTAGCGGAGGAAAAATATAACATAGAAATTATTGAAAATAACCGATAAATACCTAAATAAGTAGTTTCTAACATACAGACAAATGAAATAGCATAAAAAACCAATGTAAATATATATGAATATATTAGATAAATAAATAAAAATATTATAAGTATTAAACATAACTAAATACAAAATTTGATCGATAAAAATATACACTTTAATGATTTAGAAAAAAATTCTTTAAATCTATTTATATTATAAGGTGCTTTCCTGCAGATGAATTTTAGCACATTACTTAAGCCTAAATATCCGTAACGTAAATGATATTGATTTTTTATTACGGGGACCCAAAAGTATAGAGGTTTCATACGCGTTTAACGCTCTCGACACGGTCAGTCTGATTGGTTGAAATCGTGGCGGTGTCTCTTCACTCAGCCATGTGATGTTAGCACGGTAAACGCACTGTACTCCAAATGTATGTGGATCGGCAAGGCACCTACCAGGATTGTGTTTAATTACCTACGACAATATATTACCCATTACAAAAACCAGTCAAGTAAACTTTATTTATACACCGAGGTCTTTGTAAATAACTTAAACTTCAACTTAAACTTCTGCACCTCCCAGCCAGGAGTTCTCCCACAACGGTGTAAAACAGAAGACAACAGGAGGCGCGTTAATTTTTAAGGATTTCAGGAAGACACGCTCCAGGATGGGTGGGAAAGTGAGATAATCGACCAGCTTATATTTCAGCCTGAAGCCAATATAGGAGTATGTGGAAAGACAGGATACTGGGTAATTTTGGATTGAGCGTTTCTGCATTGCTTACGTCTCTCTTCTTTCTGTATATTACCGAGGTCTTTGTAAATAAATTGTACAATAAACAACCTGAACCACTGTGGAAGAAATTGAGATGGCTTGGTGAGGGTCACTGTTACGGTACGCGCTCGGTAGGAAAGCTTCTTGCTGTTCCGAAGCACAGGGGAGCTGCATTTGAGGGATCCTTCAAATACGCAGCTTCCCGGTGCTGGAACAACATCCCGCCTCCAATAAGAGAGATCCATAGGATGCATCACTTCAAAAAATGCCTAAAGGAATACCTACTTAAGGTACAGAAATCAATGGATCGATAGACGGTATGTGGATCTTTTGTGTTTTTATGTTCTATTTTTATCGGACTTCGCATCGCGGTTCTTTGTGTTCCACTATATCGCTATGCTTAGTTTTGGCTATAATAATTCTTGCTATTAAAATATTGGTTACATTTCAAAATTTATTTATATTTACTATGAGATTGTTATAAGGTACTTAGATGGATTTTTATTTGTATTTTTATTTTCTTTTTTTTGCTTTTGTGTTTATAGTTTTGTTCATTATAATTTCTTAAGAGTTCGAGTATGTATTTTAACTTAACATTTTCTATAGTGCGTACTATACTTTTATTACGTTGGTTTATTTATTTAGGTAATATGTTAAAACCGTACTAATAATGTGTGAAGTGCGAGTTGTATAAAATAGTATAATGTACATAGTTGTCACATTTCTCTGTGTAATCTAATAAGGCTAAGCTTAAAATCAGTGACAGCGTGCATTTTTGTGCACTGTCAATCTGCGCCGAGGACCGTTTTTAATTTGAACGTAAAAATGTTTCAGTTCTTTGTAAGTCTTTTGTGTAAGTTATGCAAGTGTTCAAATATTACATAAATTATTCTTATTTTTATTCTTAAATAAATAAATAAATATACACTTTTCTTCTTAGCAGAAGGCGGACTTATTGCCGGAGGCAATCTCTTCCACTCAACCGTTATACAGTACAACACATTCTTATTGTTAGTGAACAGGTTTCCTCACGGTGTTTTCCATCACCGGGGTGCATTGTAATTTTGCACACTAATTTTAACCAAGATTTTAAAATCAGGAAACATTGTGCTCATACCAGATATCGAACCCACGACCTCTCGAGTGATTAACAACAAGCAAAATTAGATTTTCCTCCTACGTATTATTTACCCACAGGAGTTAACAGCAAACAGGAAGCAAAAGGTATAACGTTTCTATTTATATTCAGCATTCCGCGAGATAATCTGTAATTTCATTTCCTAAGCGGTCCCTACCTTTCCAGTAGATCTTCAGCGGAACCCTTTGTAAGCAACACAGCGATTTTTTACGATGTTTGTATTACTGCGAAGATCGTCAATTCGTCATGAGGTCGCGTCGTTAGAAGTTGGATTATTGTCACGGAGGAGTTTTCGCAGCCACCAACATTTATAAACGGAAAACCGTTTTTGCCATTGCGTATTTATCAGAAAGATTTTGGTGATTCAATCACATTTTTTTCCGGATACGCAATACATTTGGCGCTGCCGTCAGTGACGGTTGTTGTACCGACGACGTCCAAAAGCATTCGGTTTCGAACGTGGGCTGCAAATTAAATGCCAGCGTGACAGGTGACTTTTGAGTGGGGTTCAAAGCGTCTACGGGTCACAGAATCTAAACCATACTACTTTTCGCTTCTTACAAATTGCGTCATTTATTTCTCTTCGTCTTCACCATACATTTCAATACCTAACATAACCTAACCCAACCTAACCTAACCTAACCTAACCAAACCTAACCTAACCTAACCCAACCTAACCCAACCTAACCTAACCTAACCTAACCTAACCTAACCTAATCTAACCTATCCTAACCTAACCTAACCTAAACTAACCTAACCTAATCTAACCTAACTTAAAAAACTGTGTGCATACCAAGTATCGAACCCACGACCTCTCGAGTGAGAAGGGTACGCTCGCCAACCAAGCTACTCCGCAACCCATCTTTGTAGTTGGTCCATATAGATTTGGGAGCGATTCATCATTCCGCATGACTCTTTCAAGACCCCGCTTTAGCGGGTTGGAGAGAGTTGGGTTGAATCCAAAGCGATCACTGTGCTCAGAGAATTTTAAAATGGGCGAAAATTCGGTTTTTATTGTATTACAAATTCCAAAAGTACTAATATAATGAAAAAATTAAAACGTTACACATTTAAATACATACATACATACATATTACTCACGCTTTAATCCCGACAATCGGGGTAAGCAGAGCAATCGGGGTTTGTGTTGCAAGAACTCCGGTAAATTACAGCACAACACCGACCACCACATTTCGCAAGGCATTCGGACAAGATATCAAACAGCATGTAAGGCACGAAGACCCACTTACTGCATGACTCGGTGGAAGTATCGTGCCAAGGTGAGAGGTGGCGAACCTGTCGCCCTTTAACACGGCATCTTGTCCGTATCCCTTAGTCGCCTTTTACGACATGCATGGGAAGAGATGCAGTGGTGACCCCAATGCATCTCTTTTAAGTACCGGCCCCAAACGGAATTGACCCGGCCCGGCCCAAACGTGAAGAAAATTTTCTTCGCTTGAAGAATAATTTCTGAAATTTCGGAGAATTGCATCTCTTTCTGTCTTATTGGGTTCGAACGGGGCCACACTTATTTTTCTTGGCTCTCGTCTCTTTTAATAAGGTAAGATCGTTTGGGCGTTTTCGTCTATTTTGTTTTAACCCACACTCAAAACTCAACACAAATTAAGGTACCTATATCTAACAAATCATAAGAATAACGATGAGATGACATGACGTGGAGTTGCGTCACTCCCTCCACACACAGTGTTTCCTTCTCTGGTCTTCTGCTCCCAAGACAGGTTAGGAGATATCGGCTTTGCTGTGCGTGCCATGAGCGTAGCCAGGGGTGAAGCCCACCCCAGAAATCCCGGTGCCGACCTCCCCGAATTTTTTTCCCCGGAAGCCAGTTCCACACCCTTGCAGTGCGAAACTAGAACGATATGGAGACTCGATCAATTCGAAGAACTCTTCTATCGACTACAAAGTTGGCGGGATTGGCGAAGGCGATAGGGAGGAGGGATGAGGGAAGCAAGTTAGTCAGAGCAGCGGCCGTAGTAGCACCTTCCCTTTGTGAGTGCATATCAGTATCAGTTGGAGTTGTCACTGCGAAAGGAATTATGGCAGGCGTTTTTATGTGTTTATGTGTTTTTCGGTGAATAAACCCCCAGGGGTGACCTAATCAAGCTTCTACACGAAAGGAAAAAGTGTCTACCAAAACACCGGCCACTGTTTTGGGATTGGCACATACGTGAGTCAACGTGTAGAGGTCCCTTCCGAAGTAGGCAGTAGGTAAGATCATGCACAGCCTGCGCTCGAAGCCACAATATCCTCGCAAGACTTCCGCTCTGCAAATGGGCAATTTCCGGTCGACTTGTGTGACAGCAACAAGATGGCGTCTGCTACTTCCGGTTGCGCTCCTGGCATCGCGTGGTTCGAATCAAAGTTTAATTCAAGATTGAACAAACTTTTGAAGTTATACATTTGTAGTATTTATATAAGTATATATTTAAGTAGGAATGGAATAGTGAATGAGATGAAGGATATCACATCGAGGAAACAATACTAGGAAATACCAGGAATAATAGTAGATGTAATGAAGAAAAACGCGCTCTTATATATTGACTTGATTTGTGAATTGTGTGATATGGGTACATACCTGAATTAAATGAATTTTATTTTATTTTTTTATTTTTATATATACCTATAGCATTAGTATAAAATAAAAGCCACTTAACCTGTACACTAAATGGACATTTGTCCTTGAAATAATTATTTCTTAAATTAAAATAATTTCCAAAAACTTTTATGTATGTACCCATGGTCCTAAAAATACGGACCGAGTCTCGTATAATCAAATGTGAAGCCAGCAGATGGCCGCCCATTGAAATTGTGTCTGCGGGCAAGGCATACTACTGAGTGGCGCGGGGCGGCTTCGATGCAGAAATATTTGTACTTTATTTATATTTGGTTACTGCCCACGTTCGTGCGTTCGTTCGTGAGGTTCATAAAATTAAATTAAAAAAAATATCTTTAATTGCACGTGATAAAAACCGGTTATTGCCCACCGTACACCCACTGAGACCACCTGGGTGTACCGTGGAAAGTTTTTTTTTACGACGGTTCACCTTTGTCCACCTGGGTGTACCGTGGGAAATATTAAATTTCCACCGTCCACCTTGTTATCAAAGTGCAAAGAGATTATGATTACAATATATTTAAAAAAAGAAAATATGACATTGACAAATTATATTCCGATTTCCTTTTTATTTTCTTGGTCTTAGTGTTTATTAATGAAATAAAATAAATTATTATAAACTGCAAGCATGGATAGTAATGAATTAATTACTATTAAAAGAAACGGTGGTAATGTGTTGCTGCATAAAGGCCACCAATACCACAAAGTAAAACTGTTTAAGAACGGAGCCTGTTTGTGGAGGTGTGCTTCATACAGAAGGATTAAATGTAGAGGAAACATTATTGTACAGGTATGCACAAAAGTTCAATGATACATTATACCGTATATTAATCTTCCAACATAAGCTGTCCTGTTTCTGATTATGTGTGATACTTATTGTATTGCTTTAATGACACTTTTTTTTTAATTTCAGAATGAATGTATCCTTACAGGAAAGGATCATACATGTACAGCAACAATATCAAAAAATCTATTGACTATCGAAATTGAAAAGCTGAAACAAACAGTAAAAAGTAGTCATGAGCCCATACCCAAATTATATCAAGAGGCTTGTGAAAACATCCAGAGTACCGGTTTAGATTTAGTTGCAGAAATACCAGCATTAAGTAGCATCCAACACAGCCTATACGATCTCAGAAATAAATCTTTAGAGGTAAATAAGACAGTATTTAAAAATTTCGCAGAAATTACCGTGCCAGTCAAGTTTTCTGATTTTTTGTTGGCAAATTATTACGATGAAATTAAGCGTATATTGATATTTTGTTCAAACGAGGCTAGGGATAAAATAGTTCTTATTGATGAATATTTCGGTGACGCCACTTTCGACTGCTGTCCACATCCGTTTTATCAATTGTTTATAATACACGGCGAGGTAGGTAGTGGTATTACACAAACACAATCGGTTCCTTTGATATATGTTCTAATGCCCGATAAAAAAGAGGAAACATATATTACAGTTTTACAATTAATAAAGTCCCAACTTCCGACATTCAAACCCAAAAAATATCATTGTGACTTCGAGATAGCAGAAATAAACGCCTTTAGAAAAGAATTTCCATCATTGAATTTGAAGGGATGCTACTACCATTGGTGTAAAGCGGTTTGGAAGAAATCTAAAAAGTTGAAAATAAAATCAAAATTTGAAAAAAGAATAGTTGGGCTTACTGCATCACTGCCTTTGCTGCCTGCTGAGCACATTGAAGAAGGTTTGGACTATGCTAAATATGAGAGCAGAGGGAAAGAAAAACTCAAATTATTTTTCCGGTATATAGATCGCTTTTGGATGACTAAAAAATTTAACGAAATTTTGTGCGTTTTCGGTGAGCGTCACAGAACCAATAATATAGCAGAGGCATTTCATTCAAAGTTGCAAAGAGATATTAATAAAAGAAATACGTCTATATTGAGACTTTTAGGAAAATTAAAAGAAATAGAGTCCAAAGTGAAGTTTCAAACTAAAAAAAGAAGTAAAATGTATATTACAAATGATGATGATATAATGTACTATCAACTACAACTTCTTAATAATGAAATAACGGTGGGATACGCATTAGAAAAACTACGTTAATTTTTTTTTAGTTTATGTTTAAGTTTTTATCAATTAAAAATCCTAAGAACATTGTTATATTTTAGTTCGTCAATAATTATGTTGTCGTGTGTAATTTTGAGTGGTACTGGAGTATTATAATATGAAATTGAAAAAGCTTTGTTTTATTAATGTTTATGGATAAATTATTAGATTTTAGGTAAGTTATAATATATTTTAAGAATTAAATATATTCAGGAACGTTGATTTTCTTCTTCACTGTACAACAAGTTAAATGCTATAATCTGTCAATTTTCCTTGCTGGCCATATTAAACATCCCATCCATAGATATTATAACGGCCAGCATTTTTCTGAGGTGTACCGTCACCAATATAAAGTTTGGGGTGTTCAATATTTTATCTGAGAGGTGAACCGTTGTAAAAATAAACTTTCCACGGTACACCCAGGTGGTCTCAAGAGGTGGACGGTGGGCAATGACTCAACATAATGTATATAAACATACACCTAAAATTAGTTGGAACAGAATAAGTAAAGTTTATTCCTATTATATAAAATGTAAGAGTAACTCAACAAACACATTAGTTTGTGTAAGTATACGTACCTGCTACAATCGAATCTACATATCTATCTGAATGAAAAGCCTCAAAACACTATTTGTTTACCACGGTGGATAGCGGTGCTGATGTATATACATTATGTATTGCCATACAAATACACAGCGCGGTACGCGGGGTAGTGCATTGTCCACATCACAATAATTGAGAAAAAACTGGAAAAGTAGAAAATATTAAGAGATTTACAATAATACTATTGGTACCGTTCATATACAATCAAATTAATTGTACAGAGTCTCACCAATACGCTACTTCAGGACATGGCCACGTCCAGTTGTCCGGCACCCTACGCTGCCGCTCCCTGTGCTTGTCCGCGCGTCTTCCTCAGCTCTCTTTTGTATAAAATGTATATCCTTATGTAAGTAGAAAGGAACCTAATGTATATTGTATTTTACATTTTTCAGGTCAAGCATTTCTTCAATTTGTTTAGCGATCACTTCAATTAGTACTTTCATCCACGCTTACTGCATGCGCACGCATAAATAAATACAGTAGTAAGTACATGAATATCTCCCATACTAGATACGTAATGCTTTACTTATCTTGAATCTCCCTATACAATCCATCACCCCCTGGTCTTTAATAGTGCCGTATTAGTGAGACTCTATATACTGCATTTACATGAATATAATAAAATTAAAAAGCTATTCTAACAGAATGTAAAATAACACAGTGAAAATTTATAACTCAATGCTTCTCATGTCAATGGGATAGGGTTGGGAAGGCCTGCTGGCAGTGGCATAAAAAATGGTTGTACAAGATTTAAGTTACCAAAAGGCTTGGACATGAGTTTGTTTAAATGTATTTAGTATCTTGTTTTCAGTGTCGTTGCTAACAAGGTTGTGTGCCGGCAGCTGAGGCAGTAAGGTATCGGAGAAGACACAGCGGCATCGACAATGAAACGATCTAGCATTCCAAGTACTGCACATGGCAACATACTGTGGCTCAATTATATCCTGTAGCTGCATAGGCCTGCGGCGAGCGAGAGAAGAAATAAGCTGGAAGGTCTCTTCTCCAGAATCGTAACAGTGGCGGCGTTGTCGTTGTTTCCATCGGGACAAGTTTCCTTAGAGACCTGGCTTCCGGCACTAGGGCCAGGCAACTGGTCTACGGGACCTGGATCGATGATATTTTTCAGGTCACGCATTTCTTCAATTTGTTTAGCGATCACTTCACTTAGTACTTTAATCATTTCGGTTTGAGCTGTCACATCACATTCAATTTTCGACATATGCTTAGACATTTCTATGACTATTGCATCGATGTTCGGCAGTGACATTGTGAGAGTGTGATATAAAGGGTAATATGATCGTGAAATATAAATTATATTTAAACATTGATTAACTAAGACTGCAGTGTATTGTATAATGGACCGTCACCGTACAAGTTATTGTGTCAACTAAATTTGTTCTCGTTCTCAACCGCCGACAGATATTTAAGTCAATTTGAATATAGCAGATGCCCCATGCAAATTTTAAGGAAATTCATTCAACCGTTTCGTGAGTAGGTGAAAATGACACGGACAGATGGAAAGTTTCCGTCTGTACGAATATTAGGTAGTCAGATTGTTGGGATATGACGCGCTCTGCACTGATATTAGCATGTTCCAGAAGTTACACGACTGCTGCTGTGTTTTGAATCTGTATCCTTGATCTATATAATTAGGCATAGTCGCTAGAGCGAAAGTGGAGAAACACCCTTAGGCGCACGATACATTACGTGTTTATAATGAGATATGTGATTAATGAAAAAAATTATTAACATAATAATTAAAAAATAAATATTAAACCCAGGGAATTGTAGACTGACATGTTCTCTCATTGACCTGAGCATAAAAGATTTCGGAAAAATTTATAAAATGAAGACAATTCTTAATTTATCGTTTTGTCTGATAATAATATTATCAAGAATTACAAAATTCGTTAGCAAATGAAATTGGAAATAATGGAAAAATTCTGCACACTTTAGCTGATTTGAAATTTTTTTTCGTCATTCTGTGAGTACAAAACATATTTTTTAAATTTTTTTATAACTTAGCATGGAGCAGCTCCCCACGCGGGGAACATCTCCTCCGTGCTAGCATCATCACCGCATCACAGGTCATATCGTCATTATTTTCATAATTAATTACATACAATCAGGGCCGTAGCCAGAAATAGCACGAGTTGTGGTGGGGCCCCGCGTGGTTGAAACTCACCGAGTCCTCCTGGCCCCAGGGGCGGCCCGTGCTGAACGGCCCCCTCCCGGGCCTCCGGGCCTTCGCCATCGAGACCCCGGATGGTTCGGACCCCAGCTTCTTGTTGCCCCGGTACAGTTCGTTGGACAAGCTGCTGTCCGTCACCGGGTGGATCCGACGCTTTGCGCACAACTGTCGGGTCCGTCGCGAGGATCGGCGCCTGGATCCGATTTTGTTTCCCGTAGAGCGCAAGGACGCTCTCCTCCATTGGGTCCGCGTGGTCCAGGCTGCGGCCTTTGAGAGAGAGTTGGAAACCTTGCGCTCCGGACGCCCCCAGCTCAAGGGAGCGGTGGCTCGGTTGAACCCGTTCGTGGACGAGGCCGGCCTCCTACGTGTCGGAGGTAGGATCCGCCGGTCGGATTTGGAGTTCCAGGTCTGTCACCCCCTCTTGTTGCCCAAGGACGGAGATTTGGTGAAATTACTGGTCACCGATGCTCACCTCAAGAGCGAGCATGCTGGGTGTAATGCGTTGATGGCCAAACTACGGCGCGCATATTGGATCTTGTCTGCTCGACGGGTCATCCGGAGTGTCGTCTTCCGCTGCATCCCCTGCTATCGGTTGAAGGCTGGAACGATGCAGCCTCA
>WYDE02261171.1:0-13648 GCA_009867175.2 Adela reaumurella
GTGCCGGCTACACTGAACTGGTCGGAAAACACGAACTATTTACATAGCCGTTTTGACCGACGTTTCATTCAGTGCGGAGGTACCAACCCGGGCGGGTTAAACGCTACCACCATGTAAGAATAGGAGGGAAGGGACCTGCAGTTCTACGAGGAATCTGAACCTCTGTCAGCCTTTAACGGTCGAGCGGGTTTAGTTAGTTAGAATCATGTAAGTCGCATGCGAAAGGAACTTCGTTCCAACCGGGTGCCCCACGATTCCTCTCTTTTTTTTTTATTTGGATGTTTGGCAGCGTTACCACAGCACAGCATTCGTCCATTGAATTGCTGAAGAATTACTTTCTAATGTAGACGGCCGGGGAATTGCTTAAAGGAATATTTCCAGTAGACTAGTCGCTATAGCAGTGACTTTGCCCATTTTGAATTTTCATATTTGATAGCTGTTTCCAGTTGTTTGATGAAACCGTACTAAGGGATGGGCGGGTCTGAGTTACTGATCAATATCTAGCATTTTCCCACTTATTTTTTATCCAGCTACAAGCTGACCCGACAGACGATGTCCTGCCCAAATTTCCGTGGCAATCTCTGTCAAAGGACATTTGCCCTACCCATAACCCTTCCCTACATCTTGTCGGAAAAATTAAAAAAAATCTGGTCGATCCAGCAGTTCTTGAGTTATAAATTTTGTACTTAACTAATCCGACTTTGTTTTATTTATATATATATAGATTATGTAATTTTTTCGTTAAACAGTGGAGATGTACCTCACTGCTGATATACTCAGTGGAGTGATCTCACAGTCTTAAGTCGTAGTGGGTGTTGCTGTGTACAGATATACCTTGTCAAATTCAGGATGATAATTTTGACAACTCACAGTAGAGATGGGGCATAGGTACAGTTATTGACTGAATCGTACAAGAGTTTAATAAATTTTAAATTGTATCCAAAACAATTATGTCCTTGTAACAAATAACAAAGCTTCCTTATGACGCGCTTATAAAGTTTATCCCTAGAACTAAAATTTTAACTCTGTAAATGCTTCCGCATATTTAATTGATGTGATCATCGATCGTAAAAGTATTTAATGGAAAAAATATCAATATATAAATATCTAAAAATATCCACTCACGAATCTTTGATAAAATAAAATATATATGTTACCTCACTTAACTGCTAAAATTCGTGCATTTAGTAATTTAACAGCTTGACGGCCGGCTGACCATGATCAACGTTTCTTTTTTTAAGTTTGGTGATTATGGTTGGCCGGTCCATTTCAAGTATGAAATTTTAAACAATTTGTATATATCAGTTTGGTCATTTTCCTTACATTACTATACATATATGAATGGAAAGGTAATTTCATTGGCAATTATACTTACAGGTCTTTCATTAAGCGCTTCCTATCTTGAATTTAAATAAAACAAAATGTATGCGAGATATCATAGAAATTTTTTATTCGTTTGAAAGGCCTATCGATTCCATTATGTGTGGAATATAACATCGCTTAATTGTCCGGCGCGGCTTCTCTGGGTGGCGCACATCAGAAATGTCCAATTTTTCACGATTCTGGCGCATAAATCAGGCTGAATTTGACCGATGTCATGGGTTATGTTGGCTTTGAGGGCCACTGTGGTTTGTGGCTTATTCGCATAGACCTGCGACTTAAGAAAACCCCTCAAGAAAAAGTCTAATATGGTGAAATTGCGCGATCTCGGTGGCCAGTTCACATCACCTCCATGTGAGATGACCATTCCCTCAAATCGCTCGTGCATAATGTCCAATGTGGCATGAGCTGTGAGGCAGGTAGCGCCGTCCTGTTACTTGTCTTTGGTGTCCATACCATCCAATTCAGGCCAAAAGAAGTTTGTAATCATAGACCTACTATAGCGCTCGCCGTAGGACGATTATGGCAACCGTGCGACGAAGCGCGCTGAAAGTTGTCCGAACAGAACACACATTTCGAATAAACAATTTTATCATTTGTACGTATTGCTGAATGCTATACCCGTCCATGGTTATATGGCAAAACAGATTGAATAAATGACAGCCAATTTGACAGATGTAGCTTCAACAAGATGACCGCTATCAACTTTAAAAGTTCGGAAGTCCCTATTGGAAGACCCAATACTTCACATCACTGGAATATTTGTGTTACTTTTTGAGATATCCAGTGTTATGCCACAGCCGGCGCAAAGAGCTTGCGCCGGTCGTAAATGCCACTGGAGCCAAGATATTATTATTCATATTTACAACTGTTCAGCATATTTTAGTCAGCATGGTTCCTTAACAATTTTTGTAGATGGACCATTCATCGGTTTCTGCACGTTATGGAGACTTGTGCATAACTTGTTTCAGAGTTAACTAACGCTTCATAAAAATTAAATGAGACATGAAGAGAGGATGTTGTAACAGGAGCAGCTGCAGTCGATCCTGGACGCGGGTTGCCACAGCGTACCGCACGTGGCCGCCGGGCTCAAGTGCAAGGAGTACCTGGCGGGCCTGGCGCCCGAGGTGAAGACCATGCTCTCCAGCGACATGCCTCCCGCCACCATCTGCAGTGTCCTCGCGCTCTGCAACAATCCCAAGATAGATCTGTTGCTAGCTTCACCTGTGAGTACTCCACTTTAGAACACATTTATTTTATTCTAGCGCATTTTCCTCACGACAGCAACGGTTGTGTCTCCAGTAAGTGATTCCCCATAAAACAGCAGTTATATTATTCTAATCGTGTTTCCGGCCCCTACACGGTCTGAGTTGTATGTATGCTTGGCTGAAACATAATATATTTTATTTAGAATATTTGTATGATTATGTTAATGCGTTTGGTTGGAAAATTTCTGTCTTCTGTAGGCCTCATAAGATATGTGTCCTCTAACAAAACAACATTCCTCCATACTTTTCATCCAGCCATTAACGGCTACTTTTTCAAGGTTGTTTGTTGCTACATCTAGCAGACGTGCAGACAGCATCACCCCATCCCCATTCTACTATTGTTCCGCGCGCAAGATTAGGAATCCATCCACACATTATCGGATCCATTCCATCGCTGAGAACTAACCTAGTCATTTGCTTTATTTACGGGGTTTTCAAGTTGTGGAATACCCTCCCTGGCCCTTTAGCAAACATGAATTTTTCTAAACTTTAATATCTCTGTAAATTCTTGGTATTTTTTTACGTTTCAAAAAGTTTTATTTATGTAAAAATCCTGTCGATGTAATCTGCTTACTCATGAATATAAATAAATTTAGTGGAATATTCTATAATAATATAAAACACAAACTAGTTACAATTTTCATATTCCATCTCACCTCACTCAGTACCCTTCGGTATTCCTTATGTAACTTTCGTGATAACAAGCCCTTTTAGCAAATTAATTAAATGAGTAAATAGGATTAAATATCTCAACAACACATTAACAGTATCTCAACAATGCACACATTAATATTTAATTATACCTACATAATTACACAGCAAAATGGCAAAGTAACTTTTAATTTGTTCAGTGCCCTTGTTTTGCACAGCCAATGCATTCAGCCGCTAACCTTGCTTAATATTACTGAACTGCCGATACCTAATCTGTACATTGATATCAATACACTCTCAATTGAACCATTATTTCATTTTTCCTTTCGTCATTTCATACACAATGGCTTCCAAGTAGTAGCAACATCACACCACATGGCTCCTATCTTCTGGATACAATTACGTTTTCGCAGTAGTGATAATTTCAGTAATGAATCCTAGTAATTGTATCTTCATAGGATCAGTAATATTTAGTTTTCTACTGCCAATGGGCGCAGATATGTTCCGTGAAGCCTGAGTGCTGAGTTCAACACAGTTGTAATTAATCCTAGTAATTTTATCATTTTTCATTTTAGCATGTGGACGCATGCTCGATGGCCCAAGCAAATGATCTTTTGCGTGAAAAAAACCTTGCCAATCAATATAAGATTTGCCTGGCTGAATGACTGTCTCTGTAACGTTCGCGTTATTTGTTTCCTCTCCGCTAGCATCTCATATATCGGTTATTTGGCTCAGTTCCCCAGCTGGCCCGTTGTTCTGGCTGGGGACATGATTATCTCTTATGATGCTAAATGTCCCGGGTCCACATCCCCTGGACCAGCCCAATATTTTTATTCGCCATTTTTTCTGACATTTGTATTAACTATATAAAATGACTTAAAAGTGGCGCCTGTAGTGGAGGAGTAGTGCGGGGGGCTGGTTGCGGGCAGGTCCAGGGGACGGGGAGGGGAGATGGGCGCCTTAGACGCCTTGCAACAAACCTATGCTGACGTGCGACAAGCTTTGCAATGTGTCTGGAATAATTTGTGCATCATTACAAATTGTTACCTTGTGTGAGTTACATGGCAATCAGTATTGTAGTTTATAGTATGTAAGTGTATTTGGGTGGATCAACTTTTTCTTGTTTTTCAGGATCTCTCTGAAAACAATTTTATATCTTGATAAAATCACTTATTTTATTAGTTACAACAACTCTTAGATAAGTAATCGATTAATAAGAAAGAAGCGGCATAAAGATTAGAAGTTACACTTGTTAAAAATATTTGTTGCCCAGCGGACAAACCCTATTTTCCATACAAAAACTGGGGACACAACCGTCCCCTGGGTTACCCCTAAAAATTGTGTTAGTTTTTAATTTTACATAATTCTTAACGTTTTTATGTATTGCCTATAAAGCAGGGTATCTAATAATAATTAATTTTCAACTAAGTAGTAATTGTAACTACCCTTTTTTTTAAACTATGATTGTAGCCGGGTTTTACGCGACAAGAAAAATTTGATTCACCCATTTGTATGTTTTAATTTGTATTGAGTGACTCATCCTCTTATCACTGTATTTTCTTTGTTTTCAGAAACACAAAAAGGCGGAGAAGCCGGGCTCTGGCAAAGGTACCAAACAAAACACTACTAAAAACGAATATCCTTTAGATTGTTATCTCCGTTACTAAGATTGATGAGGGCGAAATTCACTTAGATAAGGTGGACTGTTGATTGGGACTATACGCCTAATTGTGCAAAAACAAACTTTATGAAATTTGGACTAATTAAATTTTAAAGGAAATTTTGATAATATAACAACTATGAACTTGAATTATAGACAGATTGATGCTACTAGGATTGACGAATATTTCCAAAATTTTTAAGTCTCTGGTCAAGCCCAATCACTTGCTATGTGGATGCCATAGAGAGAGGCCAATATTCCGACCGTCATGTTAAAGTCCTCGAAATCATAAGAGAGGCCTTCAGCCTATCCATTGCATTGGCAGAAAGGGGCCAACCAGTAGTTGCTTCCAGAGCATAAAATTTGTGAAGCCGGGCGCTACTAAGCTGCCAAAACAGGAACAAAGCCTTCCTCAATTTTGGAAACAGTAAAGGACTGGCAATTTCCCACTCGAACGAGCATCTTCTATTGTAACCCACATTTTATTTATTTATTCATTCTGATAGTATATTTCAAAATGTGTTTCAGACACTTAAATTAAATATTAGATATTATTATACACAAGTCTAACACAATCACATCACTAATGGTGTGGGATCGGCTCCTCATCGTATTCAGAATCAAATTATGAAAGGTAATTTTTTTTCAGATCATTTCAAACTGCTGGGGTCGGAGCGTTGCACGTGGGGACCTACTTACTGGTGTGCCAACATCAGGTAAATTTAATTTATTTTTAATTTAATTTAGCTATTATTTTAACATAATGTTAACTTAATGGCTAATTCAAATGTATTTTCGTACTTCCAACCTGATCCATGAAGTAAATAAACGGTATGGCAAACCCCGCAAACTTTCTGACTTTTTTTGAAAAATCAAAGATACATTATTGTATGGAGCATTTCATAATGGCCCAGTTTTTATGGCAGATATGTATAAGTTGGTTTTGTGCAAAACACTCATTAAAGCTAAATTCTTACAGCGGTTTTTTGAGAAAATCAACTTCATACTAGGTAACATTATGAAAAATATACAGCTCTACTCGCGGCGACTTTATCGGATTGCTCCGACATTTCGAACAGAGCGTCTTGTTCATGGCCCGATAAACTTGCCAGCGTAAATTTTTCGTAATGTTGTTTGATGACCGCTTACTTATACTTTGAAAATTATTGTTCATACAAGGTAGACGTACGCCAGTCTTGTTGCCATACTCACGATGGATGTTGAAAAATTTCCAGCATACTTTCTTGCCAGTTATTCTAGGAAGTTGGAAATTTGTTTGTGGCGAGCTATAGACATACAGAATGAACCTACAAAATTACAGCACGATCGGCCGAACCGTTTCAGAGGAGTTGCGCGGGCAAACAGACAGACACCAAAAGTTTTTTGACCCTAATCTAGTAGTAGGCTTCGCTTCGCTTAGTTGACAAAAAAATGTATGTAGCAGTTGCGCTTATTTTTTTAAATTTTTAAACATATTCGGTCAACTGCAAGCCGCTCCGCCTTATCCTTGCTCAGTAACTTCTTGGTTCATAATGTGAAATCATAACACACGCGCCACGAAACAAATCGATCCACGTAGCTGGGCCTTTGGTCTTGCCAAAGTTTGATTTTATTTGACATCGTTAACTACACATATCTCGACCTTAGGCCTCGCTTCGACTTACTTCATAGTTGGAATTGTGAAATGTTACTACGTGCAGCTCAGCCTTCGGCCTTGCTCCAAACCTCGCTTCAAGTGCCTTCTTGGTTTTTGATGTAATTTAGTTAACTGTACTTTGAATATCTTCTTAACCTTAATTTACGTTAGATTATATGCTTCGCTGCAAAATGATAGTACACAATAAATAATCTTTAAACTTAAGTTTCAATGCAAAAAGATATCCATTCAGTTTATTTTAGTTAGTATGAATGTCCTACCAATGACTTGTGATAAAGACAGGAAATGCGAGTGTCAAAATATGTTATCTCTCTCCTACACACAAATATTTACTATGTATATATACATTATCATTTTGTAATATCAACTCTGCAACCACAGTCATTTATGCTATGGAATTTCATTAACAAAATGTAGCTTGCACTAATTAAGTTGTTTGAGATGTAAACAATGGAATCTACCACTCTTACGTGTCCACATGTCCATATTAGAAGGTGCAATATTCAACTCGATTCTTAATACACATAGTTTTATATTTCATATGCAGTGTTCATAATTATTTATGTAGATACTCCACGGTACTTCTACCAAGTCATGTAGTAGGTGGGTCTTCGTACCTTACATGCTGCTTGATGTCTTGTCCGAACATCTTGCGAAATGTGGTGATCGGTGTTGTGCTGTAATTCACCGGAGTTCCGCAGCACAACACCTATTGCTCTGCTTACCCCGATTCTCGGGATTTAGCGTGAGTGATATGTATGTATACTCCTAGATCGAAACTATTTATTTGTAAAAAATACAGAAGAAACAGGACACACATACATACCATCACGCCTCTTCCCCGGAGGGGTAAGCAGAGACAATTGAGCGCCATGTGGCACATTCCTGACATACCTCCTTTTCTTCATCCACTGTCATACATCGCTTCATATGTGCTCGTCGGTTACGGGTGCTGCGAACTTGCCCTAAGACAGAACCAAGACAGAGGAACATTGCTGTTAATGTTCATTTTTTGATGGCACCCCCCTAAAAATACAAACATATCACTTCAGTAGGGCATGCAATTTGTATGTGCGTCCGTTTGTCCCATTCGAAGTACTTCCCGTAGTCCGATTTGTATTCGATCCGTGGTACCGTTGGTTAGGTATTAAATTACTCCACAAGTTTTCTCTTCTACCATCTTATACCATCTTCGGTACCTGGTTTTGCCTGGAAATTACAGCAAAAATAGTTTTTATGATTATTGTTGTTGGTTGTTGTTGATATATGTATGTTTTCTTAGGGAGGATATGGGCACAGGATCCCAGTTGTCACTGCGACATGGATAGCTCTATTGTGATCTCTCATACGCTATAATTCATCCTCAAGTCCAGTCTCTGTTCTAAACCGAATAATTTCCTTGAGGCTGATAGCCTTTATGTGGCATGGGTTCATAATGTAACCTTCCAGAATACAGCTTCTCCTGTTAATGAGCACTTCACATTCACAAAGGATGTGTATGGGCGTTTCATCCTATTTTATACAGAACCTACATAATGGAGTGTCACTAAGGCCCATTCTGTTCAAGTGTTTACTAAATTTGCAGTGTCCTGTTAAATTCCTTGTTACAAATCTTATTTGTGTTCGATGTAGGTTTAGTAAATCGGAGGTGAGTTTACGCAAAAACCCTGATAACAGTGCCTTCACGTGCGTTTGTTCGGGTGTTTGAGTGAGACCAATGCCTTTTGCTCTGGCTCTGCACCAGGTTAGTATTTCTTGACAGTATGTGCTTTTAGTTAGTCCACAGATAGGTTCTGGACCAATGGCGGTACTTTCAGCTCATTTCCGGGCAAGCTCGTCGGCGTTTTCATTGCCTTCGATCCCACTGTGTCCAGGCACCCATCTTAGCGTTACCCGATTGGTAGAGCTAAATGAATTCAGTGCCTGGACACCCTCAAGAATGAGTTTAGAGTGTATCTCACTCGAATCCAGTGCCCTTAGGGCAGCCTGACTATCTGACAAAATGTAGATAGTTTTGCCATGGTATGATCTTTGCTGGTTTTCGTGTACGCAGTTGATGATTGAGTACACTTTGGCCTGAAATATTGAGGCTTATTTCCCGAGGTAGGCGGTTTTACGCACATTTGGGCGCTCTCCGTAAATGCCCGATCCCGCGGACCATCCTTCTTGGATCCATCGGGGTACCACACGATGTCACCACCCTGGAAGAGTTTTTGGGCTTCTGATTCCCATTCATCCGTTCCGAGTATTTCCACCTTACAGTGTCCGTGAAGAGATACTCCCTTAAATAAAAATAATTATTAAGGCATCTGAAGGCATGGTCATGTGGAAGTTCTCTAAAAGGTTCTTTTGTAGATCCCTCATTACCTTAGAGTGCCAGTGTTCTTTCCACGGACAATCCTTGCCTCCATTTTGTACGTTAACGTGCAAAGGATTCATGACTAGCAACGCTTGTATTGCTGCTGTCGGTGTTGAGGACATGACTCCAGTAATTGATAGATAGGCAATTCTTTGTAGATTGTCCAATTTATCCCTGCAAGTTTTTTGTTCAGCCTAGTTGTACAGGCGTAATTGACCATAGGTCTGATTACGGCTGTGTTTACTTTGTTTTAGGCCCCATCTTGACCCTACAAGTGTCAAGTAGTTACCAAAGGCTATTTGGCCTTTCTGGTTATAGTAGCTAGAGATTATTCCAAGTGAGTTTTTGATCTAGATTACTCCCAAATATTTTTAATCTCATTGGAGAAATTTATAGTCATCCCGAAGAACTTGGCTCTTTGAGTGTATCCAATTGTCGTTTTCGGGTGGAATGGATTGAAAGGGTGGTGAAAATTACAGAAAAAAGATCTGGAATGTGTAAGCGGGATTTAGGAAGGGTATGGGATGCACGGATCAGGTCTTTTCCCTACGGTGCATAGCGGAAATGTATCTGGCGAAAAACCAGAAGATCTTTTGCGTGTTCGTAGATCTGGAAAAGTCCTATGACAAAGTGATGAGAAATTATTTGTGAACAGTGTCCGAGTATGGAGTAAACAGTCGCTTGGTGCGAGCACTGAAATCTCTCTATGAGTTTTGCAGGGCTTCCGTCAGGATAAACGGGGCATACACCGACTGGTTTGAAATCTCCAGAAGTGTCAGACGGGACTGTGTTTAATCTATTCATGGACAGGTGCTTGGCTGAATTAAAAGAATATGTCTGTGGAGTAAGAATCAGTGGCAAGCTGTCACCAGATTCCTGCAATGTTGTGTTCGAAAATGATAGCACTTTGCAGTGGTCCTTGCACGTGACACTTTATTAATGACAATCGTCTCTGCCAGAGAACATCTTTGCCTTCATGGAATAGATAGGATGTCTCGGTTAGCAAGCAAACTAGAGAAAGTGCAAGAGGGCGTCCCTCCTTTGCAAGGCATCGGTCTCCTCATGCACTAAAACGGCAAAACAATGGAACCCACTCGCCGCCGAAGATTTTACCCCGAGGTCCAATTTGTAGCGTTAAAGATCACTGGTCCGGCCGTCGCGGCATTCTCGACCCCCTCACAGAAAGCCCAATGTACATGGACGTCGCTGGGTGTATCACGCACCTGGTATACACCTTATGCCCTTCTGCCTATAAAAAAAATAAAATTGGTGGAAGGAGAGACGATATTGGGGGAGCGGTAGCAGCTCGGGTGTTTTTTTTATGTTAATCTTCTTGAGGTGCTGCGGGGAGCAGTGGTGTGGTTATCTCCGACGAACTCAGTGCCAAGTAAGAGCTCTCTAGCTGAGTAAGCAATTCCGGTGCTTGTGCAGCAACGCGCACGACTGCCGCGCGACGCCGCACTGCATTAAGCGCGTGTGGAGCAAGACGCCCGTGGCGGTGGACAGTGACGACATCTGCAAGATCTGCACGGACATGGTGAAGCAGGCGCGCGACCAGCTGCAGAGCAACGAGACACAGGTACACAATTATTATTTCATTTTACTATTATTATTTTTATTATATATGTGTGTGTTTTTTTATGTACTAATAAATAATAAAAAGGTGTAAGTATATTACATCTAATATGTAAGTTTATTCCTTTATCCGTTTTAATATATTGTGTTGTATTGTATGTATTCTTTATTCGTATACCAAAATGGTTACAAAAGGGCGGGTTAAATGCCACAAGAGCACATTCACTAACAACCAACCTTTGGGATGTGATATTGGATGTAGGCATGCAACAAGAAATAAAGTGAGAATTTAACAGTAAATGTTGGATTTACTAATTGTAATTAAATAATTTTACACATTTACACTACATATTTACATATACAATATGGGAAAATACTTATATGTATAACCAAAGAACATAAATATTAGTGTATATTACATAGATATCATAAATATATGTAATACAATGCATGCACATACATACTAGGGATGTTGCGGATATTCGCATCCGCATACGTAAATGCGGAGCATCCGCATTGATTTTGACATCCGCATCTGCATTCGCATCCGTATTAAATCGATGCGGAACTCATGCGGATGCAGATGTAGTGCAGGTTGAGACTTGAATGAAATTGGGCGTAGTCCGCGAGTGGCGCGCGCTGCAATTGACCAATAGGAAGGGAATATGGCACGCGCCAGAGCCACCAGCAAGCAAGTGACAAGTGCTGACGACTTCGTTTTTCCATTATTATTGCGTCATTTCATTGATTGATCAATAAAAGATATTAAAAGCATAATCTCTTTTATTCAAGGACTTAAACTAACCGGCTCTTCAAGCAATCTTGTTAACATCCGCATCCGCGGATATGACCGTCCAAAAGTCCGCATCTGCATCCGTATCCGCGGATGTCAAATAAATCGCATCCGCAACATCCCTGAACATACATACATAAATAAATAAATATATATTAATATAAGTCAACTGAAATTCATGGAAGGTGGAAGTATGTTAATTATATAAGAACGAAGGCGCGTTTTAATAAATCTGCATAATAGTTAGCAAATAGTTAGTATGTATATATCATATTATTAAATTTACTTACATTCATTTAGTATTTTATTAAATCGGTGCCACTCAATAAATTGTCGCTATTTCCAAAGGTGCGTGCCTTTGGGAATAGGGAACGGTGCCCGAGTGTTATGCAATGCCTTTTGAACTAATTTCTTTTGAGACTGACTGCAATAAATAAACACTTACCATAACCTGAAATTTCCTTCCACGCACTAATTTATTAAACAAGAGAATAAGTGAGAATAAGAGTAACATAACATTTCAATGAGAATAAGTACCAAAATAAAAGAGTTTTTTTAATATATAGCAATTTGTTGAAATTAACGCAACTTCACGCTTGCAGGAGGAGCTGAAGGAAGTGTTTGAAGGGTCGTGCAAGCTGATCCCCATCAAGGTGGTTGCCAACGAGTGCATGAAGCTGGCCGACGACTTCGTGCCGGAGCTGGTGGAGACCCTCGCTTCGGAGATGAACCCCCAGCAGGTGTGCACGGTGGCCGGACTCTGCAACAGTGCAAGAATCGACAAGCTTATTGAGCAATATGTGAGTTTTATACTTCTATTATCATGATAATAATTAGGTTCATTGATGTATCCTATACCTACTACTTGATTTTTTTTTACCTTTTTTTTCACCACAGCCTGGTAAAGGTGATGATTTGTTACGTCAAATGGAAAGACTTAACTCTTTAATTTTTCGATATTTCGACGAAAATGTATGCCTTCCCCCGTGAAATGTTAAAATGATGTGCGAATTTAAATTGCCAACGTTGAAAATTTCTCTCAAGACATTGAAATATTAACTTACCTGCCACAATGAAGCCACGATATCCTCCAATTGTAATATTTGTAATGCTAATAATTTATTTATTTATTTGATGAACGAACAGTCGAAACTGGTGAATTTTTGTCTACGTTCACTGGTGCTAGGTATGTTATTTTTTTCAGTCAGTATTGGTATTGCCGACATGATAAGATAATCTTGTCACTGTATTAGTTAGGTTGTCCAAAAATCTGAAGGCAAAGCTACTGCTGATGTTGGCAGGAGGAGAACAAGAACGATTACGCGGTGGCCAGGGACGAGTGCGGGGGGTGCCGCAAGGTGGTCGGACTGCTACGCAACAACTTCGACAACACCGAGTATGAACGCTTCCTCGAGAACTTACTGAAGGTATGTAAATTAAAAGGACTGAGTCAGATAGCAAAAATGGAGAAGAAAGAGTACTCACTGGCCATGGATGAGTGTGGGGGGTGCCGCAAGGTGGTCGGGCTGTTGCGCAACAATTTCGAAAACACAGAGTATGAGCGCTTCCTCAAGAGCCTACTCGAGGTAAGTCAATTAAATGCACTGAGTTAGCAAGCTAAAATTAAGAAGAATTCGTACGCAGTGGCCATGGACGAGAGAGGGGTGTACCGCAATGTGGTAGGGCTGCTGCGCAACAATTTTGACAACACCGAGTAGAACTCTTCCTCAAAAACCTACTCAAGGTAAGTGAATTACATGCACTGAGTCAGCAAGCCAAAATGAAGAAGAATGAGCACGCGATTGCCAAGGCAAGTGCGGGGGGTGCCGCAAGGTGGTCGGGCTGCTGCGCAACAATTTCGACAACACTGAGTATTAACGCTTCCTCGAAAACCTACTCCTGTTAAGTGAATTAAATGCTCTGAGTCAGCAAGCTAAAATGAAGAAGAATGAGCACGCGATTGCCAGGGCAAGTGCGGGGGGTGCCGCAAGGTGGTCAGGCTGCTGCACAACAACTCTACAACAGCACAACACCGAGTATGAACACTTCCTCGAGAACCTACTCAAGGTATGTAAATTTAATGCACTTAAGGGCCATTATCTAAACCTATAATGAATGAGTAGAAATGGCGAATCTGTAAATTGATTCTAATTTAATGTAGTAATAGTATATGTGAAGAAGATGTGGAAAAGAGAGTGAAAGCCGGAAATCAAGTGAATGGGGCATTACATGCTATTATGAGCAGCCAAAATATGTCCAATAGGGCACGTTTGGCTGTCCATAGTGGAGTGCTGGCCCCTACACT
>WYDE02261280.1:0-13646 GCA_009867175.2 Adela reaumurella
GTTTAAGTTTTGTTATATTTGTGTTATTTATGTGTATTATCAACAACTGTATGTTTCCTTAATAAAATAAAATAAAAATAAAAAATAAAAAATGTATCGCAGGTATGACCTGTAGGACATGAATGTATGTATGGCATGTATATGACTTATTCATGCAATATAATGAGTTGACATGGCACATGACTACCTAACTAATTACCAAGGTTTATTGTGCTTACATTACTTGTGGCAATGATAAAACTAGTGCGTTGGGGTGATGTAGCCATCCATGTCAGCGAGTTTACAAAAAAAGATATGTATGGCATGTATATATAATGACAGAAATATCGGCACATTGAATGGCGGCCACTTGTTTCGTAGTTTTCAAATCAGATGAAATATTCCTAATGAAGGGATGAATATAAAATGATACAATTAATGAAATTACAAAATCACAGACGTCGTAATTTTTTGCATTATCAATGGTATGTACGTGAAAAGATGCTTATGCACCATTCATTGTAAGTATGTTAACGCCTATGTATACAAAAATATAGAATTGTAAGAATATTCAATGCATAAAATGATAATACAATGGTCTCTACTCCCTTCCTCTACTTCCACATGTAAAATATAAAGAAATCTATGTGTCACTCAACTACGATTTGGCGGGATAAGGAGAAGAGAGATACACCAAATCAGAGCCAACTGTCACTAAGAAAGGCGTGCTGTCACGTAATAGCACCACTGCGACGATTCTATCGCTTTTCCGCTCCCAGCTGCCTTCCGATTACTAGAGCGAGACACACGTACTTCGCGGTGGTTCGCGTGTATCGCTCACTCATGTCATTGTGAGGCAGGTGGGAGCGTGATAGCAATAGCAGCCTCGCGGTGGTCCTATCACGTGACAGCACGGGTTCTTAGGGAAATGACAGCCAGCTCTGACCAAACCTGTCGCCCACGGATTCAGAGCAGAATGACGGACGACGCCGCTTGCGTTTGCTTATAATTCTACCAGCCAGTACAAATTAGTATAGCGAAATTTTGATAAAATTGCATAATATGTTTGACAATTTTTTTGCAGACTTTTTCGTTTACTATAAATAATCCCTTTTGCTTCATTGAAAGATTGAAGTATTAACAACACTAATATGATTTCTTTAATTTCAAAACCCTCGCGATCGTTGTTTAATGTGTTCCGAAATATAGTAATTTTTGGAGATTTGTGCTAAAGTGACAAATAATTTTTTTTCAGGGTGAAGGTGGGAAAAATAAGCAAATATTTTCTGCTTCAATTGTAAATAAAGAAACATTCTTTGTTTTAGGGTCAGGTTCAAAATGCTAGACCTTTCCAAACTTTCTAGAGGTGTACCTAAACATGCTGTAATCTTGTAATTGTACCCTTAAATGCATTTCAACTTACTCTGCCTGACCCGAGTAACCTGGTTCGATGGGAAACATTTACAAATAATGTATGCCCATCGTGTAAGGAATTCGTAGGTACTGCCACGCACTAGCTATGTGTATGCAAAATACTACTTGAGAGAGGCCAATTTCCCTACCATTATGATAAAGTCCTCCAAATCATCAGGGAGGCCACCAGCCTGTCCATTGGACGGACTAGGAAGGGAAAAACCAGTAGTGCTTCCAGAACATCAAATATGTGAAGCCGGGAGCCACTAAGCTGCCAAAGGATAGCACAAAACCTACTCAATTTTGGGAGCAGCAAAGGACTGGCAATTGTTGATGGATACAAATGAAGTAGCTTTACCAAATGCCTTCAGGAATGTGTGCCACAGTATACAGACCGGACATACTCATATTCTCAAAGGTGACTAAGCATGTGGTGCGGCATCCTACAGTATATGAATAGGTAGAGAGAGTGCGGTCGAGGGCGAGACCGCCAATAGTAATTCTCCATGTACTAGTTAGTACAGACTAGCTGATGAGGGCTTGCAGCGAGCCGAAACGTAGCGCACCATGGAGTCTGGCGGCGCCGCCTGGTGATCCTGACCTCAATGAACATCCTTCTCTACTGCCAATGGGCTCGAATATGTTCGTTGAAGCCATGGCGTGCTGAGTTCAACACCTTCCTAGGGCAGTCAGCACAACTCACGCGATTAATAAAGAAGGAAGCGGAGCGGGCGGTCAATTTGTCGACTCGGGAAAGGGAAAAGTTGGTATGCGAAGCTATAATGCCATTTTACAAAAGCTTGAAAACAAAGTGAGGGTTCACGGCGTGTGTCCGTTCTTTGGGCCGTCACACAGTGCTACTAACATTGTGACGATAAAAAAAAGATGGGAAGTTGGGGTGTCAAATCAAGTGCTCTTTGCAAGACAATATGCGGGATATTTGCATCAGGTGGAGATCGATTCTATTTGAAACTGGAACGGTCAAATCTAAATTTTATAAAATTTTTTGCATAATTTAAAAAAAACTCATTTAAGTGGCAAGCCACACCTAAGTAGCTCGGAAAGTACATAGGTGTCCATGAAAGTAATAGAAACATGTTATGTCTACCTGTTCAGCATTATCTAGGTCCCTGAGAGTGCGGTAGGCGGCGTGTGCTAGAGCCGGCAGAAGCAGCAGCTGAGGCGTGATGAGCGGCAACACCAGGCGCAGCCCGCGCGAGCACACGTCCACCGCGCCCGAGTCGAGAGCACCCGTAGCGTAGTTAGCACACCGACCCACGCTCGAGATCAGCTCCATCAGCACACAAATGTCCTGGCAAAATTAACAGTGTCAACGACCGCAGGGGTTAGCTAGAGCCGGCAAGGAACAGCAGCTACGGCGTGATGAGCGGCAATACCAGACGCAGCCCGCGCGACCACACGTCCACCGCGCCTGAGTTGAGAGCGCCCGTCACACTGTTAACACACCGATCAACAGCTCGACAAAAGAGTCGATGTGCCTGTGGCGAGGGGATGCCCACAAGAAGGAATCCTATCCCCACTCGCATGATCGATCGTGGTTGACACATTAATAAGCGACCTCAATGGCGCGCACTTTGAATCCCAGGGCTATGCTGACGACTTGGTCATAAGTGTGGTGTGAAAATGTCTGTGTTCAGAGTCATATCGAGTCTCCTAGTTGTACGGAATAAAGATCTCCGTTAACATCGATATAAGTTATAGTCCCAGTTAACCGAAAAAGAAACTTGATAAACTCAAAGACAAAGTTCTTCGGGAAGACTTTATAGTCTTATATCTCTTTTATAGTAATATCTCTCCAATGAGGTTAAATATCTAGGAGTAATCCTAGACCGAAAACTCATTTGGAATAATCACTTTGCCTGTATAACCCAAAAGGCCAAATAAACTTCGGCACCTGCTCGAGACTTGTAGGCTTACAATGGTGCATGAAATCAAAGTAAATGCTTTGTGCTTTATACCGACACAAGTATAGCTTTGCACAAAACTGCTGAACAAAAAACTTTCAGGGATAAAATGGAGAATTCTACAAAGAATTGCATGTCTATCAATTACTGGAGCCATGTTCTCAACACCAACAGCAGCAAACTTGAATCCTTTGCAATTTATGTGTAAATGAGGCTAGAATTACAATAATGCATGCCACTGTCGGTGGCCAGAACAACTGCCTCTCTAAGGTTTACAAAGAATTGCCTGTCTATCAATTACTGGAGCCATGTCCTCAACACCGACAGCAGCAATGGATAAGCTAAACTTAATCCTTTGCACATTTATGTGCAAATGAGGCAAGGATCGCAATAAGCGTGCGTCTGTCGGTGGACAGAACAATTGGCACTCTAAGGTAATGAGTGATCTACAAAAGAATCTTTTAGAAACCAACACCATGGACATGTCATCGGACACACCAATAAGGGAGTACAACTTCACAAGACACTGCAAGGTGGAAATACCTGGGAGGGATGAATAGGAAGCAGAAGTCCAAAAACCCTTTAGGGATGGTAACATCGTGTGGTACACCGGTGGTGAATCCAAAAAAGATGGTCATGCAGGATTAGGCATTCATGGAGAGGCCTAAAATTGAGTGAAACTGCACACGTAGGGAAATACACGTCAATATTTCAGGCTAGTGTATGCAATCATAGACTGCATGCACGAAAACCAGCAAAGATGACAAACTTGCATGGCAAAACTATATTTTGTCATGCAACCAGGCTGCCCCCTAAAGGCCCTGGATTCAAATAAGATACATACACTCTAAACTTAGTCTTGAGGGAATCAAGGCACTAAACTCACTTAGCTTCATCAATCGTAACGCTAATGTGGGTGCCTGGACATAGCGGGATCGAAGGCAATAAAAACGCCAGAAAACTTGCCAGGAAAGACACTAAAAGCCCAGCCATTGGTCCAGGACCCAAACTGCGGACTACATAAAATCACAAACCCACAAGAAATGCTGATCTGGGCGCAGAAACAACACATTTTGATCCTAAACACTCGGACAAAAGCACGTGAAGGCACTATTATCAGGAACTCGTCTATCTTATTGATAGTCAATCTTCAGTCACTCAGTATCAGGTCACATATTTTATTGATGTTTTTCTTCGTGGTAGATGTCGAAGTCCTTCCGCTCCTAGGGTCATCTTGAATGCTCTCCCGACCCTGCTTAAATTCAGCTACCCACTTTTTTATACTGGAATACGATGAAGCAGACTCTCCCGATGTGTTCACCATACATATCCTAATGGATATGTTTTGGTGATATGCCTTTGTTATGTCGGTACTTCATCATTGCTTGGTGTTACAATTTTCTCCAAGATATCACAAAAAAAAATATGGCTTGCAGTATCGGAACCATACTTCACACATTTGTTACTGAAGAATCGTACTAACAAATGAAAGTAGATTTATAAAAATTATCATGGCTCTTTCTATATTAGGCCACCATAGGGGTGCCATACCAGCTCGAAGGGGGGACAAAGGTTGTTGTGGGATGCAAATTTACACGTGATCTGAATATATGTGGATATAGGCGTGGGGAAAGACATTTTTCATATCAACAACAAAGGGGTGTACCGTGTCGGTATGGGGAGTTTGGCGGGGGAGGGGAGGCGAGGGGGCGGAATAAGGGGCGCGAGTTCCTCAGAACAGTTGGCCAAAGTATTATCTATAAAATAGCCAACAATCGGCCGATGTTTGAATCACTGGAGGTCCTTGGTGCGGGTGGGGTCGCCTATATGACTAATGGCACATCGTTCGATGCTAAGGCCGAAAGAAGGTACTCGGGGGCTCCTTCCCATAGGTGGCTGTTTCCATCACCGGCCTTATTTGGGCTTTATAAAGCATCTTTATGTGTGCCAGTGTGAAAAATAGCCTTGATCGGTATGCATCCAGAGTTTTTGCTATGCCAGTTTGGCCATGGACTCCAGAAAAGATCGAAAACCGACGTCCTTAGACAGCTCAATGCCAAGGATGTCCAAATAGTAATTTTTGGGGATTTGGCTACCGAGGAAGGTCGCTTGAAGTGGAAATGGATCTGCCCTGGGAGAAATAGCACACGCGTGCGCTTTACCAAAGTTTTTGGAGCTTATATGATTGTTTAGGCTTTTACCGCTGTTACACATTATATTAATATTATTACACATATTATTAATTATTTTTGGCGCTTAATTTTAATGTTACAACATTTTTATTAGACTGGCAAAAAATTATAAGTAATAAGTTAAACCGTTCTTAGGGAGGAGGGTTGATGTTACCGTATAAAACACTCCACATATTTTATCACACAATGTTTTATTATGAAAAAAACCGTGGGCTACAACCAATTCCCTAAATTAATGAGTTAATTTTATTTATATTTAATTAAGCCTTCTGTCCAACCATATAGCCTGGTAAAAGACAATTGAAGACATTATCTATTGGTGATTATATTACCTGGTATGCCTCTTCCTCTGCATCTTGTGGTAGGCTAGCTATCCTGCCGGAGTTCCACCTCGCGTAAACCTCAAACGATGCGATGCACACTTCGTAGAACCTGCGCACATTTCACACTACTGCATTAAGTTTTTGTACACATACATGAAATGCAAACCAAGCATAAAACGTAACTTAAATATAAAATAAAGGAGACGGGGGCGATGACAACCATTTTAGTCGTTTCCACTAGGTAGCAGATTTTTCAGCCACAAAAATAATTTAAATGTAGGCATGTAATTACCATCCATCATCTTTACAGGTCTTTTACAAGTTTAAAAAAATATAAAATACTTTAATTTGTACTTCAACAGGACAAAAAAACTATTGTTTCCAACTAAGAAGAGATAGTAGTTTGGTCCAGTCCAGAAAGTACTTTTCTAGATAACCACCACATAAAAAAACTGAAAATTTTAAAACAAAGTAGTGATACCTTGTAGCGTTATTTGAGTCTAGGGAGTGGAGCATTCTCTTGGCACTCTTGCAAAGCAGGTTGAGGCAGGGCAGCACCACCCCCGGGTAGTTGTGGTAGCGGAACAGGATGCCCGGGATTTTCTCCAGCGCCCCGCTCAGCATCATGAACTGCTCGTCCATCATGCTCACCTGATAACAGTTACTCTTTTATTCTCTAGAGAGTGGAGCAGTCTCTTGGCTTTCTTGCACAGTAGTGTCCGACCGAGAGCGTAGTTTCACTTTCGGCCAAAAGCAGTAGCAAATTTCGGCATAATTCTAACTTCGACCAAAAGCTAAAAGCAGTAGCCGAAAGCTGAAGCCAAAAGTAGGCAGTCAGCCCACTCTTCAATTAGAGAATCTAAGATATTTGAGCACTATTTCTTTCTTTCCTACACGCAGAGATTCCACTCGTTACGTTTACGATGCAAGTGAGAGAGAGAGAGTCGTTCGGTTGGTCCAGTCTTATGGACATGCGGTTTGGCCGAAAGTGATGATAACTTTCGGTCGAAATTGTTAGTTGGCCGAAAGTGCCAAATTTTGCCCGACAGGCTGAAAGCCAAAAGCCCGTAGCCGAATATTTGGTCGTACACTATTGCACAGCAGGTTGAGGTACGGCAGCACAACCCCCGGGTAGTCGTGGTAGTGGAACAGGATGCCTATACAGCGCCCCGCTCAGCAACATGAACTACACGTCCAAATAGGCACATACTCAAAATGCTCGTTACTCTCCTGTGTATGGCATGGTAGTCATTAAAAATTTTGAGACAGCGCTAACGAGCGCCGTGCTAACGAGCGGCGCTAGCTTCACCCCCGCTTTGTTTAAGTCTTGTTTACTATCAAAATAGTTGAACCGATTTGACGTTTTGTTGGACATCTTATTGATGTGAGCATTCAATGGTGTGACATTACTGCTGGTGTTCCGTGCGTTTATCCTCTAATTTTCTCTATTGTCATCAAAAATATTGTTGTTTCACTTCAGTGTTTATACTACAGATCAGGGCAATACACCAAAGCCGCTTACACATTTTTCAGGCTGTTCAGATGAGCGGTCGTTCGGAATCGACGAATATTGCCAGAGTTATAGGTGAAAATCCATATATTTTACAGTGACATTTCTATGGAGTTCCTCTACACCTTCCCCTAGTGGGTTCCGAGAGCAACATTTTTATTTTCCCAAAATCTTATTCTAATATGTACATACACCTTGTAATGCATGAAAAACGTACCTACCTAATCTATATCATACATTTATTCGATTTTGGTTCGCTCGCAATACATTATATTGGCTCGCTACGCTAACATACAAAAGCAATTTGCGGCTTACCTACTCAACCAATCGTAATATTATTACTTTCACTGCGTAGTACATCTAATGCACATATCCGCAGTATTTTCACAACAACCACTCTCATCACCCAAGTCTACAGCAAGCGTTTGAGCATAGTACCTAATGCACAAATTAAACGCCTCTATACTGGGCTCTACGGCACCCGTCCATAACACGTAATAACTTATTTCACCGAGGTCCGTTCACTTTATTACACTCGCGCTGTGACTTACTCCTCACTACAAGTGTACTTTACACAGCGGACGTATATATGGGCGCCTACATATTTCTCGCTGCTGTCTGTCCGTTACATAATTAAAACATGTTTTTTTATGTTTACAATATATTTAATGTGGCTAAGGTTTCCAACTGACGGCGCCAACTATCCAGCGTTTAGTCTTTAAAAAATATGGTTGCAAGACAGATGTCAGAGTCGAGGTTTTTGTTGATGTGATAAAAAGAATTTCTTCAGAATTGTTTTCATGTAAAAATAATACATATGAAATCCAAACCAGTATTTCAAATATTCTAAAGATCCATACTTGATTCTTTGTTTCCTTCCCAAGGGAACAAGGATGGACAGACGACGAACGATGAACGAACTGATGAATTAATCACTTCCATTAATTTGTGAAAGGATAAATGTGATTCATTCTCCGGATCGAAAGAACGAACGAATTTTGGATGAAGTTATGAATATTCCTCTTTAAAGAATTGCATTTATTTAGGTACCAATGTTTGATTTATTTAATGCACGGTTACACGCGTTCGTATGACTCAAACAAAATCGCGCCTTCACGTCAAAACGACTGTCTCGGGGAATGAAATTTTATCTCTTTGTAGAGAGAGATAAAATTGTACAGACTATTATACTAGTATAGGCTTAAATATACTTATCAAAAATTTTGGAAAGGTCGCGGCGGCTTGTGTTTGTGCTACCGCCGATAAACATTCGGCATTGAATTAAATGTCAATGTTGGCAGGAAAACGAAAAGTATTACTAAATACTATTAATTATCAATTTGCCACCTTCTTAACCGCTGTGCCGTGTAAACATAACACGAGGGAAGCACTTGGTTCATTCCTTCAAAATTTCGTCGCGGCAACACGTCTAGGGCGTTTTTCTTGACATTCGTTTCTCTTTCATTCATCACGAGCGAAATCGACATCGGTCCCCATTACTATTTAAAATTTACCGTAGCTGGCAACATTTTATTTGTAAATTT
Source organism: Adela reaumurella (assembly GCA_009867175.2). Taxonomy (NCBI): domain Eukaryota; kingdom Metazoa; phylum Arthropoda; class Insecta; order Lepidoptera; family Adelidae; genus Adela; species Adela reaumurella. The sequence continues at coordinate 8,887 of WYDE02261280.1, forward strand.
AGCCCCTCTAATTCTGGATTCTAGAATATGTATTTGCCGATGACTAGCAGCTATATCGTCATTATGAAATTGAGAATCTGCACTAAGCTATTGCTTTAACGAACGCGGACCTGGCTACAGTGCTAGGCTCGGCGAAACAACATGGTTTCTGTTGGGAATTTTTTTTAATGTTTGGTTTACAATATAGTTTTTATAGACTACAGAGAATGATAAAATGTTACAACAAAAAGGGTGTGACCGATAGACAAAGAATTATTTATATTTGCAGTAGTTTCAAGTCCTTAGACCTATCCAGTTATATAGGGGTACATTTTCAACAAGCCAAAATTTAGGGTTCCCAAACACCTCAATGGAAAACTTTTCAATACCAAAATGGTAGACTAAATGCTCATATTGTTGGCAATACCTCATGTACTCCCTCAGCGATGCCGATATAGCAGTCAAGAGTGTCAGCCAGCATGTTGCGGACTGGCTCCGTGTCTGAATCGGTGTTGATGATGTTCACCAATTTCTCCTGCAGGGCCGCCGTACTCGATAGCAACCGATTCCGCGTCTCTCCTGAACACCCAAACGCGAATTATAATAATGGAATTGGATTCTGGTGTGTGACTTATGGCCACAGAATTTTTCACGGAGCTGTACGATACGATCTTTCCACAACATTCTACTATGGCTTCACGCACATCAGGTTGCGCCACATATATCCCACATCTAGCCATATTAAATAAAAAGAGATTTATCTTGTCATGGCTGGTGCCTTAGTTAACAGGATTGAGGTGACTTAGGCTCACATCACGGTTCAAGATTTTGTAAAATAGGTGGTGTGAGCCATCAGTAAGAGGGGTTCCTGCACTTTCTACAACCCAAAAAATACAAACAAGAAAAAGTATGTAACCTTCAGCGTAGGTAGCGGCCACAGCGAACGCCTTGTGGAGGTCCTTCCTGAGATGTCCTGCGAGGTTGTTGCCGCCCGCCTCCCAGGCCACCAGCGCCAGGAACTCTTCGCAGTTGGCCAGTCTAGCTTGTCTGTGTCACATAAGATTCATATGTATTTATCCTTTTAGTTATTTTTATATTTCTTATGATATTCTTATTTTTTTATTTTATATTGATATGTACAGAACTAATTTTAAGAAAAAATTTGATTAAAGTTCGATAATAATAATAAGGTTGACCAACTCGCTTCCGTGCACTATCTACACTTCGGGAACCTCTTTGGGGAACCCGAGTGTTTTATGTGTGCAATTCACGACGAGATTGTCTAGAATAACAACTATCGGTGGTTCATTATTCATTATGCGGTTCGGTACTATAGACATCTGTCACGCCTGCCAGAAATCTGGGGAGTTCCTCAGACATGTAATCTCCTGTTGTTCGCAGCTTGCCAACACCGAGTATTTGAACAGACATATCATAGTAGCCAGGATAATCCACCAGCAATATGCCCTTCGATTTGGTCTATTAATTTCGGAGGTACAGTATCACAATTATAGACCTCCGCCAGTTCTCGAGAATGGCCGTGCCACGCTCTACTGGTACCGGTCCATTATCGCAGATAGGGTTATTCTTGCGAATAAACCTGATATCGTGATACTGAACCGGGAGGCGAGACGTGCAACGATAGTCGACATTGCTTTGTCACATGATGGTAATCTCATCAACAAAGAAAAAAATGATGAATTATATTGATCTGAAGCACAGATTTTGGTAATCACACCAAAATGTGGACCATTGACCCAACTATCCTTGGATAGTTGTGTCTGCGCATGGTCTGATAGTGAAGAGTCTCGACCAACATGTTAAGAGTCTCTCGCTGGGGGGTTAGTTCAAGGGACAGATGCTGAAGACGGCCTTGCTTGATACTGCGTGCATCGTCCGACGATTCCTCTCCTTAGAGCCCGACCACCGGTAGCTTTATCTTGGTTCACCGCTGGTGGAGACACCGTTTTGTATATATTTTATATTGTATAAAGGATATTGAAAGGAGAAGCGGGAATTAATGAGTGAAGCGAGTTCGGACAATCTTCACGGAACAGCTTGTAGAACACACAAAGGGAAGCTACTTCTCTCCGATGGCGGAGTTTGTGTAGGTTGTAAGTTATTATAATTTTATTATAGCATTTTTCTGTATTCTAAAATTATGAGTGCACTTGAATTTTTCATATTTTTGAAATTGTTTTTTATTTAATTTTTCTTTGTAGATTTATTTATTGAGGAAGAAATGATAGCTTCTTCGGGAAGTTGATTGGATGCGTGTGTCAAAAAATGCTTCCTGGGATTTGTGTTGGTTCTGGTGCAACTCAGTTTTAGAGAGTGTCCACGTAGATGTATGTTGGAATTCATTGAGTACATTGACTGTTTTTAGTAATTTTGCAGAATTTTGAAGGTTTCACTCAGATTTCCGCATGATCTTCTTTTTTGTAGAGTTGTAAGACGTAGGATGTATATCTTTCGTCGTACGATTTATTTCTTATTGATGTTACCATCTTGGTTGCTCGACGTTGGATTTTTTCCAGGAGATTGATGTCTTTTTTGAAGCATTGATTTCATATTTGGTATCCATATTCTAGGAAAGGGAGTATGTATGTTTTATAGACTTTCAGTAATAACTCTATCGTCATGGAGGCAAACCCTTTTCTTATCATGTAAAGGGATGAATTGGCTCTTTTTGTAAGATTTATTAACCCTTTGGCTCTTTTGCTTACCGTTGGACACGTGTATAATGGCACGCCGCGCGCACGACATTATTACTGTCAACATCTGTCCACCAGCTACGGTGATGCATGGTTCGCTTGTCTCGGAGGTAGGCGAGCGTGAGCAGCAGACCAAGTACCTGCTGGGCGGCAGCGGGCTGCGCGTGCAGGTGCCACGGACTCGCGGACACGCAAAACACCACCCATGCCACCAGCGACGACACCGCGCATACTCCAATACTGTCGAGTTCTGCCCACCAGCTATGGTGATGAATGGCTTACTTGTCTCGGAGGTAGGCGAGCGTGAGCAGCAGACTGAGCGCCTGCTGGGCGGCGGCGGGCTGCGCGTGCAGGTGCCGCAGACACGCGGACACACGCGAAACTAGTCGCGACACCACCCACGCCACCAGCGACGAAACCGCGCCCCACGCACACTCCAATACTGTCGACATCTGTCCATCATCAAATGTTGCGCTCAGACCGCATCTTGTAAATAGTTAGAAGTACGTCCTACCAGATATAACTATTTTCATTAAAGTTTGTACTCGGAAGGAATGTGAATGTATTGGATTATGCAGGACGATCAGAAAAGACTGACAAATCTATGTAAATGGGTAGTTTGCATCCTGTCAGAGCAGACTGTCATTTCTCCTAAGAAAGTCGGCCTGTCATCTGAAAGGACCACAGCGAGGTTCTTTTTTTTTAATTCTTTATTTTCATTAGGGCTTTAGCCATTTTTGGCTATGCGAGTCCCATAGTAGCCGGTATATTGATATTTTATACTCCAGTGTGAATCAATGAAGCTTACTTTTCAATTTTTAAGAAATAAAAAAAAATTATCTAGACAATTTAATTAAACTCATAAATGTGAATTTTGAACGATTTTGCTTCAACGCTTTAGGCGCAAGGTCAGCGCACACACAAAAAAGAATTCGAAGCTCTAATTTTGTATGGAGAATTTCATAAAAATGCCCGATTTTGTATGGCAGCTACCCTTTCTTTCCGGGGAAACGGAGTATTGTAACCTAGGCTAGGCTAGGGATAGGTTAATAAACTGTAAAATATAAGCGAAATCGTTAGAGCGGTTTTTGAGAAAATTGACTACATACAAAATATTTGTATGGCAGCTTCGAATATTAAAAAACTAAAAAAAAAAATTGCTCTGTCGAATGTTTTTACACTCGTCCATGCGAATTTTGAAAAAAATCCGTTTAACAGTTTAGGTGGAAAGTTGACGGAAATACATACACACACGTAATTTTTTTTCTAACTCACTTTTTTTTGGATTATTGATCGATATAGACCTTGAGGTCCATCGAAATCTCAATTGCGAAATTTCTCACGATCACAATTCTTCCTTATTCCTTACAGTCACTCGAAAGTAAAAACTAATTACAATTCTAAAATCCTCACATTGAGCCAGTCCTAACGCTTCATGTGCTCTAAAAAACAGTTGAGTCACAGATCTTGTTCCGGGCACATTCAACAATATATGGAGTAGGTCCTCTTCTATCCTACATGTCAGGCAGTTGGGTGATCCTAGTATCTTGATGAGGTACATAGTCTTATTGAGTTGCTGTTATTATTGTCTAAGAGTGAGCGAGACACACAAACTTCGTCGGACGATCGCCGCAAAGTTTGTGTGTCTCATTCACACTAGTAATCGGGAGACCTGAGCGAAAAAGCGCATCGTCGCAGTGGTGCTATCATGTGACAGAATGGCTTTCTTTGAAGTGACAGTCGGCTCTAATCCTGTACATCATGTAAATGAGTACATACAAATAACATTTCATTATCTTCAGAGGTTTTTCAAGTAGGTAATGATTAATTATGGTATACAATATTTTACAAATGGACCCATGTTGTCTTGATGAAATTTAAAAAAAAAAGTCCAACTGATAAATTTATATATTGTGAAGTAATGATGCAGTCGATGCACCAAATAAATTAACTTTAAAAAATACAAAGAAAAATAACTGTTCAACATTCACAATATAAAAATTGTAAATAAATCGTCAACGACTGAATTGTAAAAACAAAATCTAACACAATTGATGAATTTTTATT
>WYDE02261390.1:0-13645 GCA_009867175.2 Adela reaumurella
ACCCACCTACTGCATGAATGGGTAGAAGTACCGTGCCAAGGTGAGAGGTGGCGAGCCTGTCGCCCTTTAGCACGGAAACTTGTCCTTATACCTTAGTCGCTTTTTACGACATACATGGGAAGAGATGCAGTGGGGTCATTCTTTTAAGTACCGGCTCCACACGGTACTTAAAAGTAAAGTAAAATTTAAAATAAAGTAAACCTATACTCTATTAATAACTTATTATTTCCTTTTTTTTTTCAATTTATGCAATGTTATACAATGAATGTCAACGCTGCTGAATGTATAGCATATGTTGTGCAACTTCTTTTAATGACATTGTTTTTACTATAGTAGAACCTGGATGCCTCAGTGTAAAAGTCTTGCGACCTAGTGATTTTTGTATTTCCCCGAGTAGAAAGCTAGACTCGATCTATTTGTAGAGCAATGTTACATCTCTGATTTCTCTTCTACCTCCTTTTCTTCCCTTCTTCTATGACCTTGTATTTTTATAACATATAATATCTATAATATAATTTCTATTAAGAAACCTAAATAAAATAATTCATTAGTTTTTCATAAAAATTTAATGTTATCTTATCTAAGATAATTGGCTGAGTGAAGAGAAGCCTTCTACTCGACTAGGGTTAAAAAAGTTTTGGTGTCTGTATGTTTGCATGTTTGCTTGTTTCATTCTACATGCCAATAGCTCGCCACACACCAATTTTCAACTTTATAGAAGAACTGGCAAGAAACTTCGCCGGATTTTTTTCCTAAACGGTTCTGCCGGTCGAGCTGAGCTTTTGAAGGTTCATTATATATATGTTAATATCTCGACATACACCAATTTTTAACTTCCTAGAAGAACTGGCAAGAATTCCTCCTAAACGGTGTGGCCGATCGGGCTAAAATGTTGTAGGTTCATCCTAAGTGTTAATAGCTCGCCAAACACCAATTTTTAATTTCCTAGAAGAACTGGCAAGAAATTGCTCTTTTTTTTTCAACCGCCATTCCAATTATCGCGAAGACTGCTACGATAGACTGGCGTACATCTACCTTGTATTATTATAGGTAACATTATGAAAACTTCCGGCTCTTCTCGCGGCGACTTTATCGGATTGCTCCAACGTTTCGAACAAAGCGTGCGTTCGTGGTCACGGAGAAGCCTGCACGCTACTAGCGCAGCAGGCTCACTGACAGGTAAAAAAGTTTGAAAGGTTGACAGCTTGAAAATTATTGAACTCTTATTATTATAGGTAGAGAATATGTATATAAAACGAAAATACGTTATTTAGTGTATATATATTATGTTCTAAATTACAATGGACACATTGCTTAATTACTTTTTTTTTGTTGAATTCGTTCACACCCATCGATGAAAGATGAGCTTGATGATGTGAAGCAGGCAAAACCCTTTAAGGATATACAGCACATGTCTGAGGTAGTTTATAATGTTTTCTTGTGATGAATGATGGGATTTTCTTATGATGGATGACGACCAATAAAAGTTCTTGCATCACATTGCATTGTCTTCTTGGAATAACTTGTGTCCTTTCTACGAGGGGAGTACGCGGTCGAAGCGTCACTGACCGAGATATGCCGCCAAAAAAAAAAAACTGCAAAAACGATCAAAAAGCAACGATCCAACCTATTTTTCCGCACTCTCAAACACTAGTCAACAGCCAGATGATTAACACACAAAATTGCACTGTTTTATGCATTAAAACCACTTTAACTAATACTTTGACACGAAAAAGAGGGATACGCTTCCACCTCCTAAAAAGCCCGCCAAATTCTCACACTTGCTTAAGCTAAATTCGACAGATATAAAAATTCTTACTGACAAGACATGTTTGGGCGGGCGGAATGCGGGGCGGGGACGCACGCGGGCGGTACTTGTTGTTATGCTCGCTCTAAGCTGAACAAGGGCGCGGCGAACTCGATAATGGAGTGTTTGTGTAGCGCGCCGCGGCGCGGCGGGCTAATGATGGAATCGCTAAGTCAATAAACATTATACCACTCACCACAATCTACCTAGCGAGCAATACAAGACCAAAAAGGAAATTAAACAACTGTAATAGTTGCTATACTACGGCGAAGCCTTGGGATGTTATATGTATAGTGAAGTTACGTGTAAAGTTGACGAATATTGGATATACTTCTAAAAGTCTAGAAGTATATTCTAGAATATATTATAAGATTTAACTTCTATATAATAACAGAAAATTTATACCAACTTTCCAACGCTAGATGGAATTTTCAATACATAGCATTGATCTCACGATGGACCTGAAGGAAAGGTTTTTTTTATGGAAACGTCACGGATGGCTAAATCACCTAATGCACCAGTTCTTCTGGTACCATTGATGTAAGCCTAAACACCTGCGTGAGTTATGTAGGTGGTGCCATGTCAGCACTTCCCTCAATTCCAGCCAGCTACACTGAACTGGACGGAACACACGAACTATGTTTCACAGCCGCTTCGACCGACCTTCATTCAGTGCGGTGGGGGCGGGTTTTACCCTACCACCATGTAAGAAGAGGAAGGGACCTACAGTTTAACGTAGAATCCGAACCAAGTCCAGCGTCAAAGGTCAAGTGGTCACCCATCCAAGACCTGACCGCGCTCGGCAGTGCTTAACTTCGGCAATCGAATACAGACTACCGCAATCACTGAGACAACGACGCTGACAAAGACGTCCTACACTGGCTACCTTGGACAGGAAAGCTAAGTGGGGGAAGAAGACATGGTGTCAGCAATGCATTCAGCATTCAGCAAACTAAACGAACGGATTACGTTTGCTGAGCTCGTAGCTACCAGACGTTTACCTGACCATGAACAGGACGCTCTGTTCGACAATCCGATAAAATTGTCGCGAGAAGAGCCGGAAACTTTCAAAATGTTATACATATGTATAATCAACAAGCTTAAAATACAAGGGTTCAAACTATTATTTCTAATTATTGTCGTAATAAATAATAAATAAATATAGACTTTTCTGCTTAACAGAAGGCGGACTTATTGCCGAAGGCAATCTCTTCCAGTCAACCTGTATACACTACAACACATTCGTATTGTTAGTGTATACGTTTCCTCACGGTGTTTTCCTTCACCATTGCATTCTAATTTTGCACACAAATTTTAACCAAGATTTTAAATTATAGTGACATTATACAAGTAGTATTTCATCAGTTCGATTATCACAGCTTAGAAGAAATTTCTATGATCATTTTTTAACGTCCACTTAGTGCATCGTATTTTAGCTATCATTAATCTTTCTTTACTAGTATGTATGTAATCCCCGAATATAAGGGATTTTACTTTAAATTAGATACATGACAATTATTTTCTGAGTTATAGTAGGTTTAACGTAGGTCATCTACGTAAACAGAACGTTTTTTGAAAGGCAAAGATATTCATGTGACAAAAACGGGTGATCAATCGAACCAGACTTTTTCATATTTCATAATTTTAATAGATAAAAAAATCAGAACATAGATATTTAAACATACAGAGCTTGCAATTACCGGCCGCCTACGATTTATGTTCATAATGGATACAAGTGTCTAAATAATGAATTTATGAGAAAAACTCACGGCTAAAAATACATGTTCAAAATAAGCTTCAATAACACAAACAAAACGTAATTTTATTAAACTTACGCGAAACAAGGGTTCAAACCGAAACAAATTGATCGTGAATAAGCCTGAGTATATTTAGAATAATAAATCTATTAAAAATAAAATAACAAGGCTTCCTCCGATAGGCGTTATTGCGCATTTTTACTCCGATGCGGGATATTTTCAAAAGGTTCATCCTCCGGGTTAAATGATGGCGGCGGGGGTGCGGGATGATTGGCGTGAAGGGTCGTTCGTTATCGGCAGGGGGCGAGCATTCCACACCCTTGCTCCCACGTCCGTACTCCACCTTCTATCCTATCACAATCGCTAACCCCTTGACTGTAGTGACCGCATCCGCGGCACTATCGCCACTTGAGTAGAGTGAGTGTGTACTCGTACCTAACTTACTTAGAATCTGGACGTATACGATGATAGTGTTGGGTTGAGAGATATTTATTACACTTTATCTGCGAGGAAAGGAAACAATACAGGAGCTTAACTAAACATAGCCCGGATTTATCGGGAACCATACATATTATATAGCTTTACCAGCTATACATATAACAATGATATGTACACATATCTTATAGGTAATGTACCTACACATACAATTACATAAGTACTCATGTATTTTTACCTTACACTGTTTCCCAGATGATCTTCAGTTTGATTGTGAAAACAAATTCTGGTCGTTTATAAATAAAACCCGCGGCTCGAAGCCCACGCGGCAATATATTTACTGGCAGCACAGCCGCCGATGACGTCGCGTGATGGTATATTCTAAAGCGGTTTTCGAGTTATAAGCGATCATATTAATTATGACTTGCATTATATCGCCAACCGATAAAAAAAATATAGCAATTCCAAATGAATCCTCAATCCGATAGATTTTTTCATATTCGTGTTCTACAAGTATTTTCGCTGCCATCATTGCGTCATTAGTATACATCAGGGACTATTTACGCTAAGGACCCGACACCGGAACGCTTCACGTACTAGTCAGTTCAACCGCGAGAGGTAGTTCAAATACGACTATGACTCGCTCTCGCTCGAGCGCGCAACCCCGGCAATCTCCTGCAGGATGACGATTTGTGCCGTTTTCACGTGCCCAAACAATACAAGAACGGCAGGAGTTACTAAAGATGGCATATCCTTCCACAGGTAAGTATTTTAATACTTCTATGTTCCGCGCGCCTAGCAAATTTTTGGCGAGACGTTTCCTATACATAGAGCGGCGCGTGTCGAGTCCATAGGATACCTAGTCCGTGGTGTACATGGACCTGTGTAGGAAAATAATGCGAGATGTGTCTCTGAAGTAATGCACCAAACGATGTGTAGCGTTAGTGGAGTCTTTGTTTACACCAGATGTAGTTAACCGATTATTATTTGGTTTACTAGCTGTTTTAACTTTTTAATTTTGTCCGCCATTTTCTAAGGAAAATACATACATAGAGTCACACCTGTTTCCCAGTGGAGTAGGCAGAGACAACGGATCTCCACGTGCCACGATCCTGACACACCTCTGTCGCTTATTGCACTCTCATAATTTTCTTCATACATGCTCGTCGGTTACGAGTACTGCGCACTTGCCCCTTTTGGAGCACATCCAATTCTATCTGTTCTAGGTACGTGCATCTAGGGCGATTCTTCCCGACTCTGCGGAAAATGTGGTTCTTAAATTGCTCTGAAAATTTAAGATTCTTTTAATTTAGAATTTAGATAAATTAGGCTGTTCATTTAGGATTTTATAGGTAAACGGAAAGCGGCAAATTCACACCACAATACTTTTGCACTTACAATAAATATTTGTACAGGCATCTTTGTCCCGTTGTCCAGCTATAATCCATTAATCTACTGTATCTATTTCCAGTTAAAATACGACCAACACCGTGCGTTGTTCATGGTTATTTTGCATGCGAAACAGTAGTTCGCAACACGCCCGCCAGTGGCTCTGCTCCTTCGCCCATGCAATAACGTCCTCCGTGAACAACAGACAGTGTTGGTATTATTTTAACTGCTAATAGACTTACTGCGTCTTCCGGCTTAGTATCACTCTAGTGAGTGAAGAGGTTTCAATCAATCGTAAGCGTTAACCCACTCGACAGTTTCAGTCTGATTGGTTGAAATCGTGGCGGGGTATCTTCACTCATTCATGTGATGTTAGCACGGTAGACGCACTGATCATTACGGGAGTGTCAGTTAAGGATAAGGCAAGCGAAAATACAAAGTAGACGAAGCAGACCATTGAAGTTATATCAATTATTTAGGAGTATGTGCAGAGAAATAGCCATCTGAAGTGGCAATGGGCTGGTTTGCCACTCGCAGGTTACACGTTTGTTGGGATAGATGCACACTTACTCGAGTGAAGGATACTAATAAATTGATTTTAGATCTTTAATATCACTCGATAGAGGTAGAGAAAATAAATTAGTAAATGTAGGCTGGGAAACCTACCCCTAGAGAGAGACCTACACCCTGCGGTACAAAGACACGAGCTGTCGGTTCATAATTGAATGAGAATGTCATAATATTATTGTTAGGTGTTGTAAGTATTCTCGAAATATATAACATTTCTTGTTTCTTGAAAACACATTTCGCACGAAATCTTATTTGTGAAATGCGCCACTAAATTATAAAGCGGTTAGGCGCTGGATGATCTCTAGATCTCTTCTAGAATATTTTTCACGCATAATCCGCATCTGACATCCACAACAAAACAATTCGCGCCCTCACACATAAAGCGCGGCGAACAAAGTGCGCACATGAACAACGGAGAGAGCGATAATGCGAGCCTCGAGGTGGCTTTTGAAGGTCTCGCATATTTTAATGAGATCCCCGAAGCGAGGGCCCGTAAACAGGAAAACGCGCCCCGCCTCCCATCCACAGCGCCCTACGCCACTTTCTCCGCTTTCGACTATTGTCTACACATGCCTAGTCGCAGGAATATAGATTTCACAACGAGAATTCTCTTACGTATGTTACGTATACACGTGCACATACCGGCGTTACCAGATTCTTGCGGTTGTACAGACGTCCACATCGTCCGCCATGACGCCGCAAGGCTATGGCGGCGACGACGTCGCTGCGCGCTCGCGGTTTGATTTACGGCAGCGAAGATCTAGGATTAGGAAGGGTCTGGGATTAGGAAGCGCGGCTCGGCTCGCGCACGCGACCGCAACGCGCCCTTCCTTCTCTCAAGCTGAGAAATGACCGCGTCGGAAAGCCAACCACGGCGTCGCGCTTGACACATTTTACGGCATTATCTTACGCCCTCTCGGCCGCCGCCGCCGCCGCCGGGTCAGACTCCCCTTATGCCGGGGATTAGGCACTCAGAGCTCTACATCAAACTAACTCCTATTACTTATCGGAGGCTATTGAAATGGGATTCGCTCTGAATAAGCAAATACAGTTAAAGAAAGAAGGGTCTCGCGGAGCCGGGTGAAATATGGGCGGGGAGACGCGGACACGCACGGGGCAGGTGGGAAGTTAGCGGCGCACGTAGCGCGGAAAATCCTTTGAAGCCGTCTCCGGGTACACTCGAGAAAGGGATGAAAGGATACGTAAACAAGTTATTAGTTCCAATAAGCGGCCGCGGGGCCTTATTTCTCGGAATAAAAAAACAAGGCCGAGTCGTGAAAAGTTAGCGCGAACCCGAACATAATTACTTACTCGACGACGAGTCTCCTTCGGTAAAGATACTCATTAGAGTTTGTCGAAAGGGGAACTACGTCTTGAAAGCATTTTCACAGTTTAAAGGCAGTTTCTTTGACGTAAATTTAAATTCAAAACTTAACAGCGAACTTTAAAACGAACGGAATTAAGAAAAGTTTGGGTTAGTAATCTTATAGCGGCACGGCTTTTTGGCGAAACTATCAGAGTTGTTAAATATTGTCTCGGTCTACTGTTACGAAGATCTAGGCTAGGTGTAGGTACTTAGTAAGACTCGACACGTAGCGCCACAGTAGTACGGTCGTATAATGATCGTATCGTAGCTACATAGGCACTATTATTATTAGTAGAACTATTATAAATTATTAGTCTTTTTCCGACTGGTAGGATCTTTGATACGTGTGCTATCACTAAATATCCTTATGCTGTACGAATAACCAACTTAAGTATGGAATCGTCGAACATGGAAAATATTGGTTCGGTGGATCGTCGTGGAAGTGTATAACTAAATACTTCTCATGGGGCGAGCGAAGCAAAGCCACTTACTCGACTATGGTTAAAACTCTTTTGGTGTCTGTTAGTATGTCTCATTGATATATGGTTTGTCTGTTTTTTTACCCGCACAGCTCCTAATAAAAGGTTCAGCCGATCGGGCTGTAATTTTGTATGTTCATTCTATATTAATCATGTCAGATTAGACGAGCTGGCAAGAGCGCGCCTCTCAAGCGGAAGGTGCGGGTTCGATCCCCACTGGGAGCACAATATTTATAACTTAATAATATGTGCTAAAATGGCTGCTGACACTCCGATGAAGGAAAACATCGTGAGGAAATCCACTTCCAAACCGGTCGGTCATCGTGGAAGTGTATGACTAAGTTCTCTCCTATCATGTAAATGAGAGAGATATGTGGGGCGAAAAAATGGCTGCAAAGAAGGATTCTATATTGCAATAGCTCGTCACAAACCAATTTTCAACTTCCTTCAAGAATATCTGACGTTCGGGTCTTCAAGATACCTGTTGAAATTTAAATTCAAAACTTAGCAGCGAAATTTAAAACGAACGGAATTAACAAAAGTTTGGTTAGTAATCTTATAGCGGCACGGCTTTTTGGCGAAACTATCAGAGTAAATAGCAGCTCTAGGCCCGTCAAATTGACAAGATTGACCAAATCCTGCTGCTGTTCAAGTCGGAGGTGAAGTTATACGTGGAGTATTGCTCACATCTTTGAGGTTAAGCTGCTCAGTATCGACTTAGCTTGTTGGGCTCGATCCAAAGACGCGCAGATCGCTCAGTCAACGACTTCGTTGTGTCTTGCAAACTTGAACCATTACAGCTCCGCAGAGATATTGGTTCACTAAATGTGTTCTATCGGCTGTTCCACGGTGAATGCTCTGAGTAGCTGTTCGAAGCGATTCCGACGTCACAGTTTCACCATAGGTCCACGCGTGGCAGGCAGGGAATGCATCCCTTTACTGTAGAGCTGCCTAATGTGCGGACTAAGCTCTCCAGTATTTCTTTTATCTTCCGCACTATGAAACTCTGGAATGCTCTCCCTCCCGATGCCTTTCTTGCAACGTATGACATGAAATCCTTCAAGAGAAGCGTAAAAAGGCACATTTTACACCGGCACTGCGTTCGCAGCCCTCGTTTGAAACCGAATGCTTTTTGAAGTCGTCGGCACAACAATCCACGCTGACGGCGCCAAGTGTCTCGCGTTTCCATAAATAACACCTAACACATAATGTTATTTAAATACCCTACCTAAAATAAATTATGTATTTTCTAGATAATATGATATTCTATGTTCATAAAGAGGACAAATTTAGTTATAGAGAAACCCAATTATTTTAAAACAAAAAAAAAACACAACTACAAAAACGGAAGCACAAATGACGAACAAAACTGGAATGCCATTTTATAGTGACATGCATAAATTGATAGTTATTTGTGACGTACCATTTGCCACACGTTTATTATTATTTTTTTTTTATTATTGAAACTGACACGGATTGGATACATCACCTACAATCCGAGATGTGAGCCCATAACACCGGGTGAACTAGGTGCCATGTCAGTATTTCCCCCTTTGATCGTGCCGGCTACACTGAACTGGTCGGAAAACACAAACTATTTACATAGCCGTTTCGACACGTCTCGCGAATTACATGTCTTCATATGCCTTAGTTAGCGTCAATCCTCTGATGTCCTATCATGATGTCATGTACACTATTTTAATTCCCGTCCCTCGGTCTACGTAAAATCGAAAACGTGGTCGAAATCCGTTCAGTATTTTTTACGTGATGAAAAAATAAAACAAGCAGACAGACAAAACATCTACAAATTGTTTTTCGGGACCTATATCCTACACAGAGTCGTAAAAATACAAATACAATTGGGATTTTAAATCTCAAAATTTTATATGATCAGGATTAGAAGGTATTGAGTCACATATAACAGTAAATCTGCCGCTATTTCGTCCATTTGTTATTTGTTGAAAAATACATTTACAATTTTCGTGCGGAATACTGCTGACACGAGCCCGATTCGCCTTGACCGGCGATTCACTATTACAATAAGTTCCTAGCAGAAGAATGAATAATTCTGCATTAATGGCCAGCAGCTTGCAGGTGTCCTGTCTGACTGTGGTTTCGTTCATCGCAGCAACCCATATTTATTAATATTCATTTTTGAAAAAATCCCTTGTGTGTATCCTAAACTTAAATATATACAAATTACGTCCTTCTAACTAGATCGGAAGTTCCGTAGAGATTTTTGTGATAGGTGAGAGAGTCATATTGACGAAAACAGCATTTTAGAATTTTATTACCTCAAGAACCAGGTCATGCATTCTGCCCATTTGTGGATACATAGCTACTGAAAGCGAAAAGCACAGTGACAACTTGCTTGCACGGGTGAGACTAGATAGAGAGATAACTATGGAAGTCGGAAAATTTCTGCCCCGTGGCGGGTTAGAAAGAAGTCGTAGCAAACTGAAACTTTCTCAGAAGTTAAAACTTTTCACAGAAAAAATATAGTTTTCCAAGGTTATTTATTGTTATGTTACGAGGGGCTTAAACGTTAACTGAAATGTTTCTCGAGAACTATGCTCTTGGTTGCAGCCGAACTTGGCTAGCGCTGCCGTGCCCCGTTATATCGAGTTGATATTGTTTTTACCAACGAAACTAGACATATTATTGTCACCTGGGTATCGAAGTGGAAAATAAGATATCTTTTGTCTACTTGAGCAGTGCCTCATCATTCGTTTTCTGGAGTAGTTTCCCCCGCCTCGCTGCCACCTCCGCGAGCCCGAGTGGCACCATCGATCAGCGTACAATGGAAGCAGCCGACACACGAACAAAGAAGACCAACCCCATCCCGACCCCCATTTCCCTTCTTCTTCTCCGTTGCGCCAATCTGAGTAATTAAAGGATAAGCATTCGAGATAAAAAGCTCGCGAAGGCGCCACATTCAACTCTATCACCATCGCCGCGCCGCGCCGCCTCCTCCGTTGAGCTTTGTGCGAAAGCTTTGATCGAATCGTGCGGGGTTATTCTGCCTCGCCACGAAACGTAAAGTTTATCACTTCCACAGTTACCTCTCACTCTAATCGCCACCGTGCGAGCGAGTGAACACTGCGAATTTCGGTGTCAGTCCGTCATCACTTCGGGGAAGAATACACGCACGCCAGGGCCGGTATTCTTTCAATATGTGTAAAACGGTCTGACGTTGGCCGGCAGCTTGCAGATGTCATGTCTGACTGTGGTTTCATTCATCGCAGCAAGCCGTATTTATTAATATTCATTTTTGAAAAAAATCCCTTGTGTGTATCCTAAACTTAAATATATACAAATTACGTCCTTCTAACTACTAGATCGGAAGTTCGGGAGATTTGGTGATCGGTGATTGATAAAGTACAGCGTTCACTCGCTCGCAAGGGAGTGATTAGATAGAGAGGTTAAAATACGAAGCTTTTTACGTGTTTACGTGTTTTTCGATAGAATAACCCCCCTGGGCCGAGACGAGACGAGATCTCTCCGTAAGAGAGTCATCACAAAACTAAGATTAATTTCTGATTGCTTTTGCTTCCGTTTGAAGTTTTTGAAATTACCTTCGTCGAACTCTGGAGAAACGGAGATGACATTAAGATACTTCAGAATTTGCGACGGATTCAACTTAATCGTATCAATATCGATAGTGACGTAATATTATTTGTATTTACAAAGAGCTCAGTGAATATGGATATTTATTTTCTGTGAAATACCTATTAACCTATTTATGTCGTGGCTATTTGCTCTTCCAATATTGTATTAAATTGGTTCCTACAAAATCTGATTACATTTTATAGGTAGGTATTATTTCAGTAAATATTTATTAAATTTTATAGGTAGGTATTATTTTAGTAAATATGTATTACATTTCATAGTAGGTATTATTTTAGTAAATATCTATTAAATTGTACAGTTAGGTATTATTTTTGTAATCTGATTTATTTTAAAAGTTTTCTACCTACACACCCACATATTTTAGTCCTGTACCTACTATTGCGAAATATCTACTTACATTTTAAGTACGATACCACATAAAAGAAAATAGCAAACAGTAAACGTTTGCCCTGCTACGATTCACACTCGTACATATACCATCACGCCACTTCCCCGGAGGGGTAAACAGAAACAATTGAACACCAATTGTCACGATTCTGATATAATTTCCGGAAGAGAGAGTCATCACAAAACTAAGATTAATTTAAATTTCTCTTTGCTTCATCCACCGTCATACATGCTTCACCCACACGCACCGGTTACGGGTGCTGTGAACGTACCCCTTCCGTAGAACGCTACCTATTTTAGTCCTGATATGTTCGTATAGGGAGGCCCGGTTCGATCCTGTCTGTCAGATTGGCCGAACGGGCAAGAGAAGAGCACGCCTCTGAAGCGGGAGGCGCGGGTTCGTTACCCACTGGGCGCACAATATTTACTTTAGAATTTGTGCTAAATGGCCGCTGACACTCCTGTGAAGGAAATGTTTTCCTGACATCTTGAGGAAACCTACTTCCAAGCCGGTTGGTCACCGTGGAAATTTATGACTAAAATCCTCTCATATCATGTAAAATGAGAGAGGCGTGTACCCAGCAGTGGAGCGAATAAAATGGCTGCAAAAGAAATAAGAAGAAGAAGATTTATTTGGTTATTCTTCGCCATCTATCTTTCCATGTGTCCAAACCATCTAAGCATACCTTTCTCTATCCTTGTCGCTATCTATCCACATTCTTCTATAACACTTATCCTTCACTCTATCTTTCAAAGATACACGTGCTACGAATATACTTTGTTATTGTACTGTATTGTTTATTCACCATTCATAGGCAGTAAGTACACTGCACTCAGATTTGTCATATGTTTACATTGTTTTTACATTCAGCCAGTTCGATTATCACAACTAAGAACTGGCAAGAAACTTCGCTACAATATACACTCGTATATATTATAATCATAGTTGGATGGCTTTCAATTTATTCAATACTGCTACAATGTACTAGTGCAATAATTCGCTGAAAATATTTACTGCATAGGTCAGACCTCAGAGTGTCAGATTGGCCGAGCGGGCAAGAGCATGCCTCTCAAGCGGGAGGTGTGGGTTCGATACCCACTGGGAGCACAATATTTACTTTAGAATTTGTCCTAAATGGCCGCAGACACTCCGGTGAAGGAAAACATCGTAACCCACTTCCAAGCCGGTTGGTCACCGTGGAAGTGTATGACTAAAATCCTCGAATATCATGTAAATGAGAGAGGCTCGTACCCAGCAGTGGGGCGAATAAAATGGCTGCAAAAGAAAGAAAGAAGAAGAAGGCCAGACCTCCATAGACTCTTAAGAGTCCTTTCTGGTCCGTTTTCATTTGCCATTCATTATACGAAGTTAAATTCGCTCTTTCGCGAAGTTGCCGCGTGAAATAGTGAGCCGTTATGAATACGAGCTCGTTAGTCACAAGGAAGCATTATTCGGAGACAGCGCCGCGCCAGAGAAGGTTCGGCCTATAAATTAGTCGGCAATTGAATTATTTCATAACATTAAACAAGCAACGACCGCGGCGCACGCAAATAAGGAATGTAATTACGTATTATGAGATTACGGGGGGCAGTGACGTATCACGGCAGAATTACTAATTGGGTTGGAAACAAACCCCTGATGCCTACCAGCGCAGAGCGAGCGGGCCTGTGAGAAGTTCCTCAACGAACAAAAAAATATTGTGAGGAGATGTAAAACAAATAAATAAATATAAAACATAGAGCATAGATTTCTGCTTAGCAGAAGGCGGACTTATTGCCAGAGGCAATCTCTTCCAGTCAACCTTTATACACTACAACACATTCG
>WYDE02261501.1:0-13643 GCA_009867175.2 Adela reaumurella
CATCGTGGGTTATATAATATTAAATAATATAAGCGCGCTATTTTTTCACATTTGTTCTTGCTTAATATGTACTTCGAAATTATTGACATTCATTTTATTTGGTTTGGCGCCGCCAACCTAGCCAACTTAAAGCAATCGCCACTGATACGGTGGTTCTTCGATGGTATTCGTTGAGTTTTTGGCCAAAAATTCGTTAACAAAGATGGCCTTGTGCTGGCTCGTTGATGAGAGGCAAAATCCAAGATTTATCGTTCCACAAATCTGGCCTTTTTCGACGATTTGCTCTTTCAAACCCCGCATAACGCTCACATAATATTCTTTATTCACCGTCTGACCTTCTGGCAAGAATTACGAGTGCACAACACTGCGTTAGTCAAAGAAAACCGTCAACATGAATTTGACTTTTGATCGACTTCGGGGTGGTTTTTTCAGTTTTGGTTCAGTTGGAAGGCGCCATTCCGAAGCTTGTTGACTGGTTTGCATTTCAAACTCTTAAACACATGTCTCATCACCAGTACCAATGCGATTTAGAAATGTAGAGTAGGAATTAATTCGTTCTAGCATGTCTTCAGCGACTTTCGCGATTGGGTTTTTGAAGAAAATTCAGATCTTTCGGGACTAGTCGAGCGGCAACGTGTTTCATGCTCAAGCAATTGTTTAAAATGGTACGAACCGATTCGTGAAACACAGAAAGTTCAACGGCTATCTCTCTCAAACTTGAATGAGGATATTCAGTCACCATTTCCTTCACTTTAGCAATGTTAATTTCAGTTGAAGACGTTGATGGCCGACCGGAGCGGTTCTCCACCACATGTCGACCGATTTTGAATGCACTGTACCACTCATATGTACGTGTTTTTGATAAGGTCGATTCACCGTTAGCTTTCTGTACCATTTTCAGCGACTCTGACCACGAAATTCCATTTGCGATGCAAAATTTGGGACAAACTCTTCGTTCGATGTATTTATCCATTATAAAAATCCCAAAACACATCAGACATTAACTAACAAAATCGAGCACTGTAAACAAACCGTGGTCAAACTCCGCGCCACAATAGAAAACAGTTGTGCCAACAAAAAATAATTAATTGATTTGAATTAAATGATAAATTTCCAATACTTTTTTGACTGAATGTATGTAAGTATGTGCCATTCCAATTGAGCTAACATTTAGAAAGAATACGAAAATTTTAGAAATGTTAGCTCGAATGGTTGACATAGACTGTCATACATTATTCATATTAAAGCTAGATCACCTACCGAGTACTTTAATTGAAATAATTCTCATTATAATTTGTGCATTTTTTTCTACTGATTATTTAAAGTTTTATTTACATGCGTTCTTGAGATGAACGCAATCAGCTACTGTCAGGCCGTTAAGCTTAAAAATTGTCGTCGGAGCACTTTTAAATGGTTCAATTTTTCACTATGTGTCTTGAAATGTAAAATTATATTGTGAAAAAGTGTTCAGCACGTAAGAATATTATTTTTATCAATGTAGAGGAATAAAAACTGATCAAATTAAAATTATAACAAATTTACGCACAATATTTTTAGGTTTATACTGCCGTCTGTGGAGATTTTTGTTTCTTTAGTGATTTGTACACTATATTACATGCCTTTTTTATAAGAAAAATATATGTATTTCAATAAATTAGATCATTTTGCTAGAGTGTATGTCAGTAGAATATCATACATGATTTATTATGAAAAGAACCGCTTAAACCTGCAAGTATATGACGTCCTTTAAATTTCACAATGTATCCACAAACGGTTGGTATTTATTAATTTTTATTTACGAACTTAGTTGGAAGTTTGGGATCCTTTTATCTAATTTACACCATGATAGGAAAACTGTTCTAAAATGCTCTTTCTCTATACACGGTGTTAATGTACGACTTTTAAGCAAAAAACATTTTTTTCTCCATACAATTTTTAAATACATATCCTACTCTCAAATTGTATGGAAAAAAAATCACCTAAAGATTTTTAATGAAAAGCTATTAACCTTAAAGCTATTAAAAGGCATATGACGAAGTTATGAGGAATGAGTTGTGGACAGTGTTGTCCGAGTATGGAGTGGACAGTCGTTTGGTGCGAGCACTGAAATCTCTTTATGAGGGCTCAAAGGCCTGCGTCAGGGTAAATGGGGTATACACTGACTGGTTTGACATATGTAGAGGTGTCAGACAGGGGTGTGTGGCGTCACCTTGGCTGTTCAATCTTTCATGGACAACCGCTTGGCTGATCTAAAAGAATATGACTTTGGACTAAGAATGAGTGAGTTAGATGTGAAATGCCTCTTGTACGCCGACGATCAAGTAATCCTTGCTTCGTTGGTGGACGAAGTGCAGGACATGGTTAATATTATGGTGGAAGCATTTCAAAGGAAAGGAATGAAAGTGAATGTAAACAAGACAAAAGTAATGGTGTTGGAGAGGAATGAAATGATGTCCGAATGCAATGTAATGATTGGGGATGAGAGGCTTGAGCGATTGAACAAATTTGTACATCTGGGGAATATGTTCGCACGGGATGGAAAATGTTAAGGAGATGTGGAAAATAGAGTGAAAGCCGGAAATCGAGTCAATGGGGCTTACTCTTATTATGAACAGCCAAAGTATGTCCAATAGGGCACGTGTGGCTGTCCATGGTATGTATGTATGTATATATGCTATTTTAACCTCTCGTACGTCGGAAGCACCACAGTGGTGCACGATACATTTTAGTACCGACACGCCGCATGCATCACTGTGGTGCATTCGAATAGCGTGAACTTTGAACGACCATAGGACGATGATTGGTCGCCTTTGGAGTGTGAAATTAGGCAAATATCGTTCGGCAATGTCAGCAACCTTGATCTATTCGTAATAAATAATAGTTTGTGGAAGAAACATTTCTCGAACGATCATTTAGTACCGGGGCGACCGTTACTTTTTCGGTTTTGTGAGTGGGTGCAGCTCGTAATTATACTTATTTCTTAGAGTTTGGTGTTAAAATAAGCATAATGAAACAGCGGTTTTAGTGAAGCGATTTATAGTGTAGAATTGTGCTTGTGTTCAACGAAAAATGTGTCATGCTTTTTGTGCAAGTTCAGAACAAGATAACTTCTAAATAAAATGTAAGAACTATATAACTTTATACACAATTCTAGATAATGCCAATTTAATGATGTATAACACTATATGGAGGTCTATAGTTTTCTCTCATGAAATTTGATTCAAAACGTTAAAACTTCAAAATGAGAAATTCTAAAACATCGAAATTTCGCAAAAATCCGAAAAACACCCGACGGTTACGGCGATCTCGAAAGGGCCAACGCTTGAGAGGTTAATACTCTGAAAAGTAAGGTGATTAGTTTCATTGCGCGAATGGCTATTCATAATAGAGTCCTTACACTTATGTATGGCAGTGAATCTTGGGTATGGCAGAAGCAACATTAAATTAGAATAAACGGAGTTGAAATGCGTTCATTGAGAAAAATGTGTGGTGTACCTTTGAAAGATAGAATGAATAATAAATGTGTAAGAGAAGAATTTGAATTGAAAGAAGTCATAGCGACAAAGATAGAGAAAGGCATGCTTAGATGGTTTGGTCACATACAGTGAATGGATGGTGAGACATAAAAAAAATAAAGCGAACGTGGAAGGAAGGGTTAAACGGGTCACCCTAGGCCCTAGGCGAACTTACCATGTCCACATAGTTAGCCTTTTACGGAAGGGGCAAGTTCGCAGCACCCGTAACTGCCCTGTACGCATAAAGAGATGTATGACGGTGGATAAAGCAATGGTCTATATGTATTTTCTTTCTGCTAATAAAAACAAAATGTCTGCATCGTTACATCACAAGCTGTGACGGATTTATTGGATAAAATATTGTATAGTATTTATATAATATTTACAGCTCTTACAATATAATTTTTACGCTTGCACCCTGCTCACTTTTCAACTTCACCATTACTCTGTTTAGGCGTCGCTGAAATAAAAATTAATATAATGATGAAAGTTGCCTTTCGACATCAGGTCAACTACTTTTTATTATAACATTGATGATCCTCACAAATATCATATCCATATTTTCAAGTTCTAAAAGCGGAACTCTGAAAATTATGCAATTTCTACAAATGCGCACTAATAGTGTTCTATTCCATATCATAAACACGAGGGTACACACTGATACAATAACAGACTCGTTGAAAAGAGAGCTCTCCTATAGGGCCCTCAATGACAAACAGAAAATGGCGTTTTTGTCTCTAAGGCCATTTTTGCACATGCTACCGCAACGATACGACAAAACGAGGTAACTCCGAGCATTACATATTTCTATGAACCGCTACTCATTCAATGACACCGCACGGCTAGGCACACGTTTTGATTAGAACTTCTATGTCGTTGGTGATGCTATGCCGTTACGATTTTTTGCTGTGACAACATAGCGGCTGTACGAAACAATTATGAACGTACTGACGCAGTACCGCACAGCACGACACACATTTTGCAAACGACTTCTGTCGTCGGTGCCGCTATGTCGTTACAGTTTTTTGCTCTGATGACATAGCGGCTACATGAAACAATTATGTACTTACTGACGACGCACCGCACAGTATGACACACGTTTTGCAAACAACTTCTATGTCGTCGGTGTCGCTATGTTGTTACAATTTTTTGCTGTGGCGGTGACTTATCTGCGACTATACTCTTTAATAATTATATCAGTGGCTTTTGCTATATTTTTGCTGCTGTGTAGGTGTGAAATTGTCACTCATGTTTTCCACGAGTGATAATTTCGTGCAACGTTCAAACAACGGGTCGTGTGCAGTGTTGCGAAACGTGACCGCAAATAGTGTCGTGTGGTGGCTCGTGCAAAAATTCCCTAAAGGCGCAAGATGTGCCACGCGGGTTAAATCCACGCGGCACACGAGACTGCGCGGCCTGCCGATTCGAAACCGACCGAGGCCGGTCCGGATCATTCGGCACGGTGCCGACGCACAAGTGTGGACGTGTCGCGCGGCTTTGCACTTGCCTATCCGCCTTGTTTCTGTTTTTTTTTCTGTTCGTTTTGAAGTACTGTTGTTTAATATGGAGTGGACCAATTTGCAAACTACAATGTTAATTGAACTTTATCCTGATCGCCCTCTCCTGTGAGATTGTAGGCTTCTGGACTATAAAAACCGTAATAAGCGTCTGCACACCGGCACGTCTCCACTGGTACTGTGTTGAGACGTGCATCGGTTTCGGCTTTAGAGAGCGGCTTTGCCGGGCGCAAATGCCGCTCGGCATAGTGGGCATGCGCCATAATGCTGGTATACACAATATACAACAGTATACAGGGTGTTAAGTAAATAGGTACTACTACCTGAAAGGGGGTGATTCTGTACATGAAACTGAACAATTTTTGTTCTACGACTTTTGGAATTCATAAAAAAAAATCTTTTCTCTATACAAATTTTGAATACCTTCTCTCAAAAATGTATAAAGTAATAAAAAAAAATTATGACTATCAGATTTATTCAGATTATTCAGTATCAGATACAGAATCGCCCCCATACGTCTGTTCAAAATTGGCTAACCGATAGCTTAACATGGTAACACCATGTATATTTGTTCAGCAGCAACCAGATTCACGCGGAAATTCCATTCTCTTCAGCAATCCTGTAATAATAGGCAGATGTTGTCATAATGCTGAACAGATGTGAACCAATCAAAACAAGATGGAATACCGCCTAGTACTATGTGTAATACCATCTTATGGCTCATTTGCACGTGTTTAATACTTGTACGAGTACTTGCGCCTAGTATCTGTTAATATCGACAGATTTAGTACTAAAGCTAGTAAATTTGGGAATAGAATTGGGAGTAGAGTAAATAGAAATTCGTTCTATTTATTAAACGAGAGTGGGTTCCCCACCACACATGCTACTGTACTCGCCGCGTCACCTCGACCCGTGTAAACAACCTGCTTAGTGTTTAGTAGCGGCACTGAATTGAGAACCAGTAGAAGTGCCTTACCAGCCTCAGATCTGCCGCGCGCTTGTCGCCGTTTTATGCACAATTTGTATTAGTTTCGTCCGCCGCACGCGCACTCGCGGCAGTCTCCACTTCTTTTCCAAATCCTATATCCTGCATGTAAACTATATATATTATATGTGTAAATCCTGCTTTTATTCTATACATATTATGCTATAAATGATTCACTTATCATTATAATGTGTAATGAAAATCATGTTACAACCAATCTGTGTGTAAGGCGGAGACACGCGCGTTGAATGGTAAGTAATTTCCAGTCTAGTTACCAATTCAGTGAGTAGCGGCGAGTTTGCAAATTTTGAGGTCATAAGGAGTAATATATCAGCGTCGTTGGCTCAGTGGTTGCGGTATTCTGTATTCGATAACCGATGTTAAGCACTGCCGAGCGCGGTCAGGTCTTGGATGGGTGTCCGTTGTCCCTCTCCTTACATGGTGGTAGGGTAAAACCCGCCCGGGTTGGTTCCACCGCACTGAAAGTAGGTCGGTCGAAGCGGCTATGAAACATAGTTTATGTTTTCCGTCCAGTTCAGTGTAGCTGGCTGGAATTGAGGGAAGTGCTGACATGGCACCACCTAAATAACTCACCAAGGTGTTTAGGCTGACATCACTGGTACCAGAAGAACTGGTGCATTAGGTGATGTAGCCATCCGTGTAAGTTTCCATAAAAAAAAAAGTAATTTTGCGGGCTTTTTACTTCAGGACTCTGCCGTTTTGTCCGTATTAAAACATTAGGGAAAGCGGTTTTTGATGTATAAAACTGGTGTTATTTTGTGTGTTAATTATCTGTGATGATGACTAGTGTTTCTGAATGTGAAGCGCTTTGTTTTGATCGACTTTGTCATATTTTTTGGCGGCAGATCTCGGTCTATGATGCGTCTTGTAAAAAGGACACAAGTTACTCCAACAATACAATAAAATGTGATGCACGGAGATTTTATTGGTTCAGGCTAAGAAGTTAAGATTGAAGATAATAATATTAAGGTCGGGCACAAAAAAAAATGACCTTGGATCCAGGGCCGATATACTATTAAAAAAAAATCAAATGTGGTTATAATTTGAAGTTCTTTCTATTAGTAAAAAATTAGTACTCGTACGAAAGTTAAACACGTGTATAAAAGGGTCATCAAGGGCCACATAATTCACTGACAGTTCATCAACTGCATGATGCCAATGGCTGAGCGATATGAATCCATAGTTTGATATACGCCAGCATATTATAGCTTCAATGCATGTCCCCACATTTGTACACATAACAGTAACATTCCTATAACACAATACCTTATCGCTAACACTATGCCTTCTTTGAAGAAATTAGCATAAGATAACATTTAAAATAAAATTTTGAAGCGTTGAGAAAATGCTATCAAGTGGACATATCTCGAATGACAGCAATTTGCTTCATAAACATTTTTGAACATATAATAGTAAAAAGTTGTATAGTAAAAGTTGGCTGATTTGTGATAATTTTTTTTAAATATTTTAATGAAAGTTGAGGAATGTTGTCTTAATTTTCTGTGGTGACTTGCTCTTTCTATAGAATTTATTATTTGGTATCACAGAAACACAACCAGATTTAGAAATAATGATTTTTTAAATTTTGCTAGAGTTTTTTTTCCCTTATGCATTTTAATTCACACTCCAGACACGGTTTTTGCTGATCTGTTGAGTATCGATAACACCTAGGTATCTATGATTCATTGTACTGTTAATTTTTGGGGTTCCATGCCTCAAAAGGGAAAAAATAACAAGCATTATAGGATCATTTGGTTGAGGCTATGGTTTCGTCCAATACTATTTTCTTGCCTGGTATACCATTAATTAATTTTAACGATTTGTCTTCCTAAAAAGTAAAAACCTGCTACACTTTAACTTATGAAGCAGAATAAGTAAGCTGTTGTAAATGGACGACAGCCTCACGAAAAGAGAATATTGAATGACACAAATTCTGATAAAGGCTTTAAGCTGATGGCAGATGGACACCATAAAAAATATTGTCTTTCATTTTCCAACCTGAACCTAACATTTTTTAAGGCCATAAGGCCTTATGCAAAGCAAAATTTGAAAGGCGCGTAGTCACTGTGTATTTTTTTTCTTAACTTCCTGGCGTTCACATAATTTATTTGGTAAATCTTAACACTGGAAATATTTTAATTGTAATCTTACGGCAAAATATTGTCTTCTTTTATTTTATTGAATAAAATCTGCTGTTTCAACTAAGATGACTATTTATACAGTTAAAGTTTCAATTCAAGATGGACTTGTACAAAATTGAATTTATGGTAAGGCGAGTTATGAGAAAATATTAAGCTTGAATGGTGATTCTGATTATTTTTATGATGATCGTTAAAAAATAATTAATAATAACGCACTCTTTAATTTTGTAAAAAATTATTTCATAAACATACATTTTTATTATTATAACACAAAGTAATTTCTTAGTTATTGCAACAACTTCATCCGTTTCTTACAAACCCTTACATAATTAATTACAGACCTAATTTCATTGCTATGTTCACTATTGTTACGACTTTCTACCTACCTACAACAATCAGAATGTCGAGGACTGCCAGTATTGAATACTACGCGATAATACCAACGTTTTAACAATATAAGCCTCGCGTACTCTCAACCGTTTGCATGCAAATGTATAATCTATCACATTTTAACTCTAGTAGTACGAGCTACACGTTTTATGCAAAAAATAAAAATTTCAAAGCTCAAAATCTTGTAAAAATTAATTTTGGTTAATATCCATTTGCCGATATTGTTAGGCTTTACGCATAAATATCTATATTATGACGTTATAGTTGATTTATAAAAGACCATGATATCTGAACAAAATGTTCATTTAAAATGTGTTTACGTCTTAAGACAATTTTGTACTACATTTGTTATTAAATTATTGCAATGTACACGACACAATATGCATAAGTATATTATGTCGTGTACAATGCAGTTTTTTTATATGTTCCCAAAAAATTCGTAAACAAAGACGTAAGTACAGGAGGCCTACCGACGTGACAACATTTCACCCATCTCCTAATCGTTTTCAGCTTCGTCGATGCGCAGAGGCCAATTAGAAAGAAACGCCGAAAACAATGAAATAAAAAAAAACTGATTATCACACAATATTCATCTAGCAGATCCATGACAAATGGAAATCAACCAATATTTGCGGACGTTCAACGCCGCGGTTAAAGCGCGGTGCCTGTACGCTAAATACGCTAAAGCTAATATCACACAGGCAACGTTTTCTGTCATCTTTTCTGCTCTGAGTCACGACACTTTACACTTCTCATTGTCATACTAAGGAGCGTGCTGTCTTTTGGAATACCTCTTTTGCGCTATGATGCAGGGTGTTCGAGCAAGAACAATATATTTTTCAGGATGTTCAAGCAGGCACCAATGTCCATTTATACATATCTAAAAAAAATACTTTAGCTAGATACTACATATTTCAATTTATTTTTATTTTGTCCCAAAATTTATGGTTTAGGTTGTTTTTATGGATGCATTGAAAATTTCAAGAGGAAATTGTTTCTTTCTGAAGCTAGGTACACAGTTCATAATCGGGACACTATAAACACCTATGTATACCTGCAAAAATTCTGTATCACAATTTGATACCAATATGTAGCTCATTTAATTTTGTGACATTAATTAACTTATGGGTCAAGTTAAATTAAATTTGCAAACGGATTCAAGTGGGATGACAAATATTTGTAACAAAATAATACGTATTTTAACATCAACCCAATGCCTTACATTTAAACATAGTTTTACATTCTCACCGAAACCGATTTCACGTTAACCGGTTAGCGGCATTATTAGTACTGTCACATTTCCAATATTGACAGAGAACGAATCCCGTGCATTACACATACTGATAATTTGTTACACATAGTTTCAACTATTACAATAATTACACAAATCGCCCTGAACGCACGACCACTGCACTTCAGCGTTGACTATATTGACGAAAACTGTCAATGTCTTGGAAGCATTATTTCATTTCAAACTAGAGTTTTTGACTGTTTCTTAAGGCTATCCTTCACTCGATCCTTTACGTATTTTTCCGTCTTCAATTGACATATTCCGTCAATCAGCCTTGTCTTAAACTTAAGTCCGTGACTGCACTGGTTACGAGTGAGAGTTTAATCCGGCCTGTAGATGGGGATTTTGGGTATAAACTCTATGAGAAGGACGTACTCCATCATGGAGGAGGAATCACAGTGCTGCTTTGTCAGCCGCCAACGTAAGCCCAGCTTATTGTACAATCTGTTGTTTTCCCATTCTAGGAGTTTGTCCAGCGAGTGTTGTGTCTGAAAACGAAAAATGCCCGTGTTAAAGGGTGTCAAAGGTTTACAGGGTGTTACATAAATTGAAGGGTTGTAAGTGCCAAAAAACTCAAAATAGAGTTTTTTACTTTCATAAAACCTACTCGTATGTGCCAAGCTCAAAGATATTCTAAAAGGTCTAAGCTCTTTGCTCCATCCAATGAGGAAGTTTCCTATTTTTTTAATTTAATGCCATCGGATAGTCTAAGCCAAGCTGAGAATGACAGTGAAAGATTTATTTCAATATCTTTTAAAACGACGAAGTTATAGGACTTGAAAGTTATTAGGTAACTAATATAAGCGCGCCGATAGACGTAGACGTACGCGCAGCCCGCGTGAAGTCATGTCTGTACGAGTCTTCCTCTCCCCTGTCCCCGCTCGCTGGACTCGCTCCTGCCGAATACATGCCAGTCAGCACCCTCCTCGCCGCGCCGCGCCTCCCGTCCTTCAATCCATAATTATGCCTACATCTACGCTTGGCAGGTTACTGGAGTCACCACGATCAAATCTCTCTCCATTATTTTGTTTTTATATCCACAATAACAGGATTTCTTACGTGTGCGGAACCGGCGTGTAGTCGGCGCGATGGGACTATCGCACTGTGACGTTGAATCGTCGGCAAATTTCACTCGACTGTGCGCGATTTAATTTTCGAAGTAGTAAACTAAAATTTTTAATAGCTTTGTCATTTTTAAAGATATCACAATAATTCTTTTAGTGTTAGCATCGTGAACCTTAATACTATTAAATAAGAAATTTATGGCATTTTCTTATAAAGGAAACTTAATAATTCCCATACAAATAAATTTCAAAGGTCATTGCAATATTCTGGGTCCACACTTGTATCTTCTTGCCAATACGAACATCTTATCAGAATTGACTACGCGTGTCATGAGTTATAATCTAGTGCGTATAGGCGATACCTGTTCAAGTGATAGTGCAGACAGGTAATGTGTGGTCATGCGATGTGCACATAGATGATGATTTGTGTTATTGTGATAGTGCAGATAGGTGATCATCCCCTTTGCAGCCATTTTATTCGCCCCACTGCTGTGTACAGGCCTCTCTCATTTATATGATATAAGAGGATTTAGTCATACACTTCCACGTTGACCAACCGGCTTGTGGGTTTCCTCATGATGTTTTCCTTCACCGGAGTGTCAGCAGCCATTTTAGCACAAATACGAAAGTTATAAATATTGTGCTCCCAGTGGGGATCGAACCCGGACCTCCAGATTGAGAGGTGTGTTCTTTCTCGCTCGGCTAATCTGACACCTGACCTGACAAGATAGGTGATGATATGTGTTAATGTGATAATGCAAGGTGATGATATGTGTTATGATGATAGTGCTGATAGGTGATGATGATATTAAATTGTGTTATTGTGATATAATATTGCGATAGTGCACATAGGTGATATGTGGTCATGTGATAGAATATTTTAACCTAGAATATAACACGGTTCATTCTATCAAAAGTCGGTTTTTGTTCGATCATGAAAATTGTGAAGATACAATAGTAATAAACCTCAATACGGATAATATGACTGGATCGGCAAAATGATATAAGTGTAGATCCATCTTAACCTTATATGGCGATAATACAGTATCAATGCGAATCTGTCGTTGTGTATAATGCTTCCAAGCCGGTTGGCCACAGTGGAAGTGTATGACTTATAACCCATTATCAGAGAGAGGTCCGCGCCCAGCAGTGGGCAATTAATGGCTGAAGAAGAAAAAAGTTAATAAGTCTGACCTAATTCTTGAATAAATGCATCAAAACAAATTCAAGGAAATTATCATTAAGCGAGGTTATGGTTACTTCATAAGGTCAACAGATAAATTTATATTGTGTGTATAAGTCTATAAGAATTGCAGTAGGTAGGTAAGATTGTATATTATCGATTTGGTGCAGTATGGCCTTGTAGGTAATCAAATTATAGTGTACTTCTAAATGGAATAATTTAATTTCTATTTTATAATTTAAAACAAATAAATAAATGTACACTTTTCTGCTTAGCAGACGGCGGACTTATTGCCGGAGGCAATCTCTTCCAATCAACCTTTATACACTACAACACATTTGTATTCGTATCCTTTATACACTACAATACATTGAATACATTCGTTTCCTCACAGTGTTTTCCTTTAACGGGGTGCATTGTAATTTTGCACACAAATTTTAACCGAGATTTCAAAATCCGGAAAAATTGTGCGCATACTAGGTATCGAACCCACAACCTCTCGGGTAAGAGGCGTGCGCTAACCAACTAGGCTACTCCGCAACCACTATTCCGGTCCGGTATTTTCATAGAACGGGAGGTTTACTCTATTCGAGCTTATCGCATCAATGAACCCGAATACAGCGCTTGATAAAGCAACAAGCCAACTTAATATGTACATACATATTTACCCTACTCTTGAAGTAAAGTAGTGGACTTAATTGGGCTAACTACTGCTATGACTGCGGACTACGCTGAAAAAGATGGACCGACGTTCTTAGAAAAGTACCTGGTAGTATTGGCTGGATGAGAAGAGCGGAGGATTGTGTGTGGCGCTGCGCCTTGGGAGAGGCGTACACTCAGCAGCGGGCAGATAATGACTGATGATGATGACATTCTCAATATTAGATTGTAAGTTTTCCTTTGGAGGTGTTGCATAATATTTCACACAAATTTTTTTAGATGCTTTCGAATCACTGAACTCTCGCATGAGATGAGTATGCGTCTCTTTGTCTGTCATTCGAGACCTCAAATGTTCTAAGGTAAATTTTTAAGCATCCGTTAAGGGGGTATATTCCAAATATATTAAACTTTAAAAAGATTATTGCGTTTTTATATATTGAAATTTCATAATATGCTCCTCTTATTAAGCTTCGTTATACAATATATATTTTAGAATGATAATATTACTAAAAAAAATTCATTTGCGCTCGAATTTCGATTTTCGATTTTATTTACGTTCTGAATAGATGTACGAATCTCTTAGCACAATGGGTAGCAAACAAAGATGTCAGAAAAAAAGTTGTCAATTTGTGACGTCTTCAGTGGAGTTGTACCCGCTTAAGGTTAGTGAACAGACCTGGCCTGGTAAGCCTCAGCGTTGAGACAGAGATTGAGCGCGTTGTTTACTACAGGGTATTTCATTAAGGGCTTCCTATCTTCAAATTTAAATAAAACAAAATTTGTGTTAGATATCATCAACAATTTTTATTCGTTTGAAAGGCCTATCGATGCCATTATGTGTGGAATATAACATCGTTCAAATGTCCGCCCCGGCTT
>WYDE02261612.1:0-13642 GCA_009867175.2 Adela reaumurella
CGTATGTGCAGCGAGAAAGTTCAAACGAATTCCGCATCTATTTTGCGTACCTTTGTATGACTTTGTGACTTTATTTGCACGATAGGTAAGCGAGTACCACGGATTGGCATGGTACGGCCCCTTAAGTCTCGTGCTTGGTCAACTACCGATAACAAACAGCTCATACGCACCGTGAAACACCCGGTTAAGGTGCATGTTTGGGAATGTTTCTCAAAAAGTGGTTTTGGTAACTTTCACTTGTTTATCGGCACTCTGGACGCTGTGAGGGTGACTCAAATATACGAGAAAGCATCATTGCCTTCTACCGAAAGGATGTACCCAAGGCAAAATGAACCATGGATATTACAAGACAACGACCCCAAACACCGAAGCCGTCTGTGCTCCGCCTGGAATCAGGAAAATAACATCGAGGTCTTGGATTGGCCGTCACAATCACCTGATGCGAATCCAATAGAAAATGTTTTTTCGTGGATGAAGCTGAAACTTCGCGCGAAAAAAAAAACTAACTGTCCCTGAACTTAGTCTTAACATAAAGTCAATGTGGAGATCTATACCCCGAGACTACCGCTGAAAATTCAGCCAAAACTATGCACCAATGCCAGGCGATTATGGACAATGAAGGAGACTGGACACGTTATTAATAATAAAGCATTCTTGTACACATAATATGCAATCTATATAATTTTTCCAAGTGCCACATTCGGTTTTTTAAATTAATTTCATCGGTCACGTTCTTGTCGTACATAGTGTATATCACATAAACAATATTCACTTGGTTGTCCGTCCGCGTCCATATCGAAACCAGGCAAAAAACTTAGATTCGAGATTCGATAAACTCGATTCTCAGGTTGGATGAACATCTAAATACATAATTACGATTTGCGGAACCCTCAGGGCGCGCGTCCTACTCGCACTGGTCTGTTTTTTTTTAATTATACAGTTCTAGTATGATTTGAACTAAACCGACCAAAAAATTACACAACAACATCACATCATATTTACAAGTATTACTTGACCCTCTCTTAGTGTTAGCATTTGCTGCACATTTCCACTG
This sequence comes from Adela reaumurella, assembly GCA_009867175.2. NCBI lineage: Eukaryota > Metazoa > Arthropoda > Insecta > Lepidoptera > Adelidae > Adela > Adela reaumurella. Next base: position 1,055 of record WYDE02261612.1, read on the forward strand.
TTTTCGTAAATGGCTGTTATGTATGTATGTATGTAAGTATGTATGTATTGTCTACAAATATACTTGAAGGATATATGTATGTTTATTTTTCTTTATACTGTATAGATATATATGTATTTTATGTAAAGTAATAAGGGTTAAAGTACTATATGTATGTATATATAATTTATATATTAAATTGATCGTACTGCATGTTTATGGATATTTGTGTATTTATAGCATTTGTACCATTCTGCCACTTAATCAATTCGTGCGCATACACAGATACTCTCTACCACATCCCAAAGGTTTTGCTAGCATATAATGCAAATCTGCATTAAGCAGACCTATTGTGCTACATTTAATTATTAAATATATGTACAATAAAAAATAAATACAAATACAAATACATCTTAAATAATGTACCTAGCAGTCGTAATGTAGCTTTGCTGTTATGAAGAAATCTATAAAAGTATTTAATAACCACCACTTACACGAAGTTCGGCTTACACAGCGTTTCCAATATATTTTTTTTGGCGTGTAAATGTATACTCGACAAAATGTATAGTATGTCTAGTGATAGCATCCGATGTCCCAAACAAAATGAAAATTTCTTTCATGTTCGTGTTATATCATAGATACTATATACTCCGTATATTTAATGTATGGAGTGCCGCAATGTATTAGTACCTACATATATATTGAAGGAAGTAAACCTCACCGAGGTCACCCTGTATAAAACTGCCCCTCTACCGTGCGTTCGCCTAATCGTAAGCGTTAACGCACTCGACATGGCCAGACTGATTGGTTGAAATCGTGGCGTTGTCTCTTCACTCGATCATGTAATGTTAGCACGGTCACGGCCCTACACACTTTACGCAGTACACTGACTACTGATTCTGTCGCGCAGAGTTTTTATCTCGCATAACGCTTAGCTCTTTAATCGCGACGGCGCGGCGTCGCTGCATTAAAAGTGAAGTTTTAAATTATAACTTATTTTTCAAAAAAGTGAAAAGAGTGGTCGGGGGCGGGGTCAGGGAAAATATTATGTGCCTGATGTTTCAAACAAATTAATTTCAGCTTCTTAATTATAAAATATTTATTTTATCTAAAGACATTCTGAAATATTTTTCCATAAATGGGAGCGAATGGTAGGGCGCAGACATTAAGAGAAGATTAGACCTGATTTCTTTCATCTCAAGAAGGCGCATAAATAAAACTTTAAAACATTAATTACCAGAACAATAATGAAAATTCTTTCAAATCGAATTCTCAGTAGGTGGTTTAGCTGTAATATGAGATGATGTACATAAGCCTGTGTCATTCCGACTGAGCTAACATTTTGAAAGATTGCGAAAATCTTAACATTTTCGAAATTCTAGCTCAACGGAATATCACAGACTGACACACATCATCTTATATTACAGATAAATCACCTACCGGGAATTCGAATTGACAGAATGTTTAATAAACATAAAGAAAAGCTGTATTAGCGATTTTTTTGAATTCTTACCCTAATGAGGATGGGAGTTGGTATGAATGGATATTCAAGAGCGCGAAGGTTTTCCTACGTGTCAGGTAGGGTTTTCCTACGTGTTCCCTATATCTTACGGATGAATTTTCAAAAATATTTTTTTTAGTGCACACCTACATTATAAAAGAAACTATTTTTAAAATGTCATGTTTATAGAATGTTCATTATTCTTCTTTAAATTTGTGTTATAAATTCTTTAAAGTTTTATTTAGGCGCCTTTTAGAGATTAAAGACATCGGGTCTTAACCGGCTCTTAAGGTTTGAAACTGGATAGACTTATTCGTCGCCGGTAGTTCTCGCCTCTATTTCTGGACCAACCGACTAGTAGGTAACTAGCTCTCAAGTTTTCCGTCGCGCACCGACGCAATCGAGTTAAGTCAAAGTGTCAGGTGCTTAGAGAACTGCACGCTAGAGGAAAAAACTAAACTCAAAGAAGGAACAATGAAGAAGTGAGTTTTAACACTGGAGATGTTTTTGTGCCGTGAAGTAGGTTAGTTCATTTGTAGAACAGTTTAATATGAGGCTATTCTCGAGAATGGGATGGCAGATAATCTTGAAATCAAAATTTATAACAATCTCACCGAGAGACGAACAATCACCGCCTCGGTTGAAAAGTAAAAAGCACTGCACCCAAAGGAGCTGTGATCATTGAAAAGTTTTCGAAGATAAGAGACGATATTGTTAGATTGGTCGCAATGTGGAGATAGTAATGATAATGGTTTCATGTGTTGGTGTAATGGTGTCATAGGTTGGCGTGAGGATTCGAGCAGCACTTTATGTATTTACATGAGTCTAAAAAGGACTGCACCCAAAGAAGCTGCGATCATTGAAAAGGTTTCGAAGATAAGAGGCGATATTGTTAGATTGGTCGCAATGTGGAGATAGTAATGATAATGGTTTCATGTGTCATAGGTTCGCGTGAGGATTCGAGCAGCACTTTATGTATTCACATGAGTCTAAAAAGGACTGCACCCAAAGGAGCTGCGATCATTGAAAAGGTTTCGAAGATAAGAGAAGATATTGTTAGATTGGTCGCAATGTGCAGATAGTAATGATAATGGTTTCATGTGTCATAGGTTCGCGTGAGGATTCGAGCAGTACCGTATTTATTCATATGAGTCTAAAAAGGAATACCCCCGAAGAACCTGCAATCATTGAAAAGGTTACGAAGGATGAGGATCAGAGATGATATTGATAGATTGGTCTCACCGAGCAGAAATGATAATGGTCTCATGGGTCCTAGGTTCGCGTGAGGATTCGAGCAGTAACGTAAGTATTCGTATGTGTCACGGGGACGGTATCGTTGACTAGACTAGACTAAAAAGGCAGTTTTAACTTTGGGTTTGAGTGTTTATTTTATGCTTTTCAAGTGAGACCGCCCAATCGTGGTTGTTCACTGATTTAAAGGTCCCGGGCTATAATTGTGTCTCATTTTTATGCACGTCTTCAATTGACTAGCCCACCATATTTCCTTTATCTCATAGGCCTCTTACGTAGCTTACGTATCTTCTACTTATGGCCGTGACAAACGCAGATGGTGCTAATCTCGAGATGGCGCGTAAAAAAAACACTAAATAATTAATAACACACATTTCAAGAAGTATAATGAAAATTGAGAAAAGCTAATTTATCAGTAAGTGATAATAGGGATCAATATAAAAAGTAAATGCATCGGTAGATGAATTTATCTGTAATATGAGATCATGTATGTTAGTCTGTGCCATTCCAATTGAGCTATAATTTAGAAAGAATACGAAAATCGTAACATTTTGGAAGTTTTAGCTTATTTAGAGTAGCACAGACTAATATACAACATCTCATATTACAGATATTGTAGATCATGTACCGATAAATTCGCTTTCTGAATTTTCATTATACTTCTTGAAATTTGTGTTATTTATTAATTACTTCATTTATTTTATTTACGCGCCTTCTTGAGATGAAAACAATCTGCGTTGATCAACCTCTCAAAACTCATGATGTTGTAATTTCTATATGATCGTTATGGTTGAAATAAATAAATTATTATTATATTAATAAAACTCTAAAAGGCATTCATTCACTGATAGACAACGCATAGCTTAAACCGCTGGGTTTAGAATCATGATATTTTGCACAGAAGCTCTTTTTTGTAAATTAGGTGAGCTCTAATAAAGGATTTTTGATAAATGTCCCTAAGGTGGTTAAATATGGAATGAAAATTTGTATGGAAGTTCGTAATTTTTAAAGTTGGAGATATGGAAATTGCTGTTAACGCTTTTGTTTATAAATAAAAGTGAGCTAGCTGTATTAGCGTTTTTTTTTAATTTACACCCCAATGGGGATGAGATTTGGTATGGATGGATATTCAAGAGCGCGAAAGTTTTCCTACGTGTCAGGTAGGGGTGTGGGTAAGATATAGGGAGAGTTGACGGGGGTTAAGGGTATATGCTATATACTTTGCTTTACTTTGGGGGTTGCGGAGTAGCCTAGTTGGTGAGCGCACGTCTCTTACTCGAGAGTTCGTGGGTTCGAGACCTGGTATGCGCACAATTTTTCCGAATTTTAAAATCTCGGTTAAAATTTGTGTGCAAAATACAATGCACCCCGGTGAAGGAATCACCGTGAGGAAACCTATACATTAACAATACGAAAGTGTTGTAATGCATAAAGGTTGACGGGAAGAGATTGCCTCCGGCAATAAATCCGCCTCCTGCGAAGCAGAAAAGTCTATATTTATTTTATTTTATTTTTACTTTAGGGTATTAGTATATACTACATATACTTTGGGTATAGGAATTGGCAGGGATTGGAGAAGGTAAGGTAGGGGTAAGTGCAGGCGGAACCGCGATGAAAAAATAAAAATTAAAGTGTATCTTTGATTTCCTTAAATCAGGGATACGAGTATATTTTTTTATTTTATTTTATTATCAAACGAAACTTAACAGCTGAAACATAGAAAGTAAAATAAACATAAATTTACAAATTATAGAGATCTGCATAATGGTCGAAGTGTTATGATTTTTTCTGTTTCATATGGTATGTATACATATTGTATAAGCGAAGTGCATAATAAACATTTTTATTAATTTAATTTGTATTATTTAAAAAAAATCACCACTTTGTTAGATATGTGACGGTGTCCAGAGTAAATTAATGACGCCATGATTTTTTTTTAAATATCTAAATTATTGTGAGTGATGATTTTTAATACACGAACAGTTAAATTCAAATTTTGTTCAAATTTCTTTAGAGATGAAAGCTTAATAACAAACTATTATTTTCTGCTATTACAATACACAGGGAATAACTACTATAGCTACAATAGCTACATAGGTGACATAGTGACGTAGTGATCATAACCTTTCACACAGTAGGGGCTGTTTTACTTGGACGAAAGCACGTTCTGCAACTAACGAGCTCTTTAAATAAATTAACCTTTGAATAACCTAGCCTGTTGTCTAGGAACGTTTTCCTAGACAACAGCCATACGAATATAAACTCTGGAACGCTCTCCCTGCCCACATATTTGCCTCCATGTATAGTCTCGAGTCATTCTAGAGGGGCGTGAATAGGCACCTGTCAGGCCGTCATAGCATTATCAAACCCTCGCTAAAACCGAATGTCCATGGGCGTCGTTAGTCACCTTCTGGGTGGCTCGCGCCATATATCCCGCTCTCCATAAAAAAAAATATATGGAGTGGTCTTACGTCTTCATAAAAATCGCTCAGTTTTCTGACTTAATTAAATTCTTAATTGGTCACAAATTCAGCTTTAACTAACTGCCAATTTCATTAAAGTTATTTTGATTATTTTAGTTCTACAGACTTTGAGATTGCCATGAATTTGATTAGTTTTCAAAGACGTATTAATTTCGCTTTAATACACAAAGGGCAGAGCAAACCTAGGCAGACAAAATTGTAGGTGGGAGCTGAAATATTATTTGACGCGGTACACAAAGTTTTCCACTCACACGGCGGAACAGGACACGAGGCAAATACATTTAGGTGAACTTTAATTTCATTGTTTCGTCGTGCTCAGTTGTTCTGACAAATTATATTAGAACGTGAATGAAATTTCGTAACAATTTTAATATAAAACATTTCTTTCTGTCAGCCTAATGAAAACTTTATTTAATATTATGTATATAAGAAAATAATGAACTGCTGATTAGATAGAAACACTCCGGCTTCGAGGACCCACCAAGCAGCCCCACCGGTGGGTCCCCGAATACTCATTTGTCTTCTAAGCCACACTGTCTGGTGGGGTATATGTGACTTCTCTATGTGAGTTTAATATCTCCTGAGACCCACGGGGAAAATTTAGTACGAAAAGAAAACTTTTTAGTAAGAGAGAAGGTTTTGAACTCAGCACTCAATCGCTTCACCGAACATATCCGGTGCCATTGGTAGTAGAAAGGGTGTCCATAGAGGTCGGGACCACCAGGCGGCGGCGCCGCCAGACTCTTTTGCGCACTACGATTCGGCCCGCTGCAGGCCCTCGTCAACTTGTCTGCGATATCTAGTACTAGTACTAGGGCTTAGAAGACAACTTAGTACTCGGAGATCCACCGGTGGGGCTGCTTGGTGGGTCCTCGAAGCTGGAGTGAATAGAAATGACAGCGCATTGGTTTTGTACTCATATAATATTTTCGTATTTCTTTTTAACGCCTGTCGGTTTACGATCACTCTGGTTAAATGGAATAAAATTAAATTATTATTTCGTAAAGTATACTTTACTTGAATCCATGACCCCATACAATTTTACGCCAGTAAGTACCTACAATGGGCACAGAACCATCGGCATAGCTTAAATATTTGTATAATTTTTATTATTATAAAGGTTCCGTGGCTTCGCTCGCGATTATAGTATACTTGCGACCTCCCGGCCCACTTTCCCTTACCCCCCACCCCGTTCATACGTTCATCCCGTCCCGCCATTGGGCGGGAAGACGTGTGGAACCTTAACGCCAAAAATGAGGAGATTTCATACAAAATTGTATATATTAAACCTCTTAGAGGACACATTTTCAAAAATAATTTTCTTAGTGTAAACCTACGTTATAAAAGGAACTACTTTGAAAAATTTTATGCTTCTAGACTCGCTGGTTTAATCTATGCATCTTCTATTATCATATCATTTGCAGATTTTGATTCAGAAGAAAATTATTACATTTATAATTTTTTTAATAAATAATATTTCTTATCTCCTAACGATTTATTAAATTTTGAAGGATCTATCATACGAATGAACGAGTGTCAAACGTACTTATAAGTATAACTTACTTATAGATAGATATGTACTTATAGATAAAATTCATTTCAGAAACCCCACCGAACTCATGGGTGGTCATGCAGTTTGAAGGCCATGCATTGTCATTGAATACCTAATATCTATATAACGAAGATGTGCTGTCCCTGGCAGGAACCCGAACGAAGCTCAAGAGTCAGACCCCATCAGAGCGGGCCGACAGGAGCGAGCGCGGCTCAAGAACATCGAGTGGACAGCATACGAGGGTGTCCACAAGAAATACCTCAACCTGGACACCAAGCCCAAGCTCAAGAACCACTATAGAGCTCACAGGCAAGTGTATAACTAGATCTCATTTAGGTTACTAACATTGTTATTTTGTTATCTATGATTTGTTATAGATCTAAACTTACATACATACATACATATCACTCACGCTAAATCCCGACAATCGTGGTATGCAGAGCGATGGGTGTTGTGCTGCAAGAACTCCGCTAAATTACAGCACAACACTACCATAATTCGCATGAAATTCGGACAAGATATCAAGCAGCATTTAAGGGACGAAGATCCACCTACTGAATGACTTGGTAGAAGTACCGTGCCAAGGTGAGAGGTGGCGAGCCTGTCGCCCTTTAGCACGGAAACTTGTCTTATCCCTTAGTGGCCTTTTACGACTAAGCTTAATTTGTGAAAAATTCGTCCTGTTTAAGCATCTAGAAGACTTGATCGTTTGTTTCCAAGGATTTATTTCATATTTTTGTTTTAGTTAGCTCCTATTGCCTGCACCCACTAATAAAATAATTTCGTTGGAATTTTAAAAAAAACACCGATTTTATAATCTTTATACAGCAAGTAAGTCATTCCAATAATCCATAAATTGAATATTGATTATGTACTACCTTTTTCCCGCGGGTTCGCTCGCAGATATATAAATTCATGCTGACTGGCCTACGTAGCGACCGTATACTACACACGTACTCCACCCCATGACGTTTTTCTTTATCGTAGCCGTTCGGTTTTCAATAAGACTGAAATGCACACTTCTATCGATAAAGCAAGTCGTTATGCAGATGTAATAAATCTGCGATCCCATGATGATATAAACACAGATTTCCTCGTTTTCCCCATCACAAGTTGTAAACGAGTTAGGACCACTTAATTTTTTTTGTGCTGTTTTCTGGCCGTACTAATTCTAAATTTGAAAAGTAATTATGCCGTTATGTCCGTTGCTGGCTGCACTTTTTCATTGAAACTTTAAAGAAATCAGGTGAATAGTTTTTTTTCTTTATAGTTATCAAAATATCAGAAAGACTGACAGAAAAAAAAAGAGATCGTTTCGCTTTGATGTAATAGCTGCATTTTTTTTTTTAATTTTCTATTTTTTTACCATTGATAGTAGAAATATTTTATTTTAAGAAGTCACATAAGATTTGAAGGCGGTGGAGTTTCAGGGAGTGCTATTGCAATTAAGTTATTTATTTATTTATATATTTTATTAAATGTATTTTGTATTATACATTAAAGTAAGTATATAAATAACTAAAACAAGCGCAGTGGCACTCCAAGAAACTCCACCGCCTTCAAATCTTATGTGCCTTTGTAAAATAAAATATCTGTAATAGAAAATATGAAAAAGTTTGTGCTCTTTGTTAGTGGATGTATCGTACATACTTCTCTTTTCTTGGAAATTTCGATAGAGTAGATTTTTTGGTTTACAGGTACCAAACAGACAGGCAGACAAACAGATATCGTTTTGATTTTATATTTAATTTTTAATATGAATTTAATTTTTATCAATTTAATATTTAGTGTGCCTAATCTGTTTTATTAAATTAAGACCACAGTTACTTTAGTCTTAAATTTGACTTATAAATTTAATTCATATTTTTAACTTTGTCGAACCTACTAGCAAGTTATCCACTTGACTTGGGGATCTTATCGGTTCGACAGTTTGACAACTACCAGAGGCAAATTCTGTCCTAGTGCCATCGAATATTGTCTAATGTTTATTATTGCAATAGTTTTCCTTTTAACATATATGATGTATTTAATATAGTACATAGAATGTCCATAAATGACGAATCTAAGTGTGCGAAAATGTACCTAACAGAATATAAATAAATACAATACAATACATATATATTTCACGTAAAAGGCTCGTATTGGTGAATTTGTGCTGTTCGGTACGGTTGGGAGAATGTTCGGTAATTTCTATCAAAAATTTTCTACGCATTCCTTCGTCGTCAGCACAAAATAATCAGTCCAGGAGGTGTAGGTAAGGCTGGCAAAGCACTTGATGTATGGCAGTACATCACCAACGAGGAGTGCTACAAGAAAAATCCCTCGAAAGAAGCGTTGATAACCGACTGACCTCAACTGAAAGCCTTCACATCGCGCCGAGTACAACGAAAGATAAATTGCGCGCTCCGTCCTCACCGAAGACGAAAAACAAAGCTAATCGTCTAATGGCCTGCAATATTCTTTAGAGTGCCGCTAAAACCGGGATGCCGACGGTTGATTTTAGCGCAAGTCAAAGCTTTTTCGCGTAACAGGCTTCAGTTTGATTAATTTTTGGCTTTCACACTTTTGACTTCTATGCAAACATTGAACCCGCAGCCATGTCAACGTTTTATTAATCTTGAATATTTTTCCACAATTTTAGGTAGATATGTGTGTGTGTGTGCTTACTAATACCAGTATATATGTATATTCTTTTGTAAAGATTATCTATACAAGGATTCTAATAATTTTTATTTCTGTTTGTCAACAGACTATCATTCTGGCTGAACCTTGTTCCCGATCTGCACCGTCCTGGTGGCGACGACGTTCCACCGGCACACCACATGCTCGAAAACGACGAAGCTCCTCCGCAAGTTAAACCCTTCGTGCCTCCTTCCAGAAAAATGTCAACAGATGTCATATCACCAGACATACTGATACCGACCAAAGTTCCTGGACTAGGAATCCTAAATATCACTTCTGCTTTAAATTTTAACATCATAAACGGAAAGGGTTTCGTCCTTCCTACTCACAGCTCATCCGATGGCAGTTCCGACACTGGTTCAAAGAGTGATCATGCCGGAACGACTTCGTCAACTCCCGAAGATGGCTTCGCTGCATACTCAACCGCCTTGAGCGTAACCATCGCGATCGGTTGTTCATTATTAATCCTGAACGTCCTTATATTCGCCGGCGTGTACTACCAACGAGACAAGACAAGAATGAATGGACAAGATGGCCACAATAGCGGCTCACATAGCATGAAAAAGCGAAATGAAAACGGGCAGATGCCGAACAACATCTGCGGTGATCTCGAGGGTGCGCTCAACTTCCAGACGAGCATCAAGAATGATCCGGCAACGATACTGAGCCATCATCATACGCATTCGCACCACCAGTTACCACCTCCAGAGTTCGCCGATTTACCTGGAAATAACGTAGCGACTTTACCTCGTGCTCCTCCTCCTCCGAAGTTAGGGAAGAGTGGAATTAACACTTTGACGACGAGTCATCAAGAAAACCAGCCGTTGCTGTCGACGCACGGTATCCAGATGATGAACACGAGTACTTTGACTAAGAAGAACACGCAGCTGAACGCCAAGTCGAACGTGACGATGGAGGAACTGAGGGTGTGACGTCAGCGCGCCTGACTGCAGCGAGCCGGCAGCTGCAGTGACGTAGCGCCGCACGACGAGAACCTCGTCTGATGCGGAGCGCGCGGCGTCTGCGACAGTGCCGGGCCCATAGAACATTCGTACATTTAATAATTTAATCATATCCTCGCAAACTGTCGACTTTTCGATAATCGGTGGTGGCCGTGTGACTCGAGTTTTTTACCAGGTGATAATAAATATGTGTGATGCAATGACGATATAATGAGAGCGTTTTCGTTCAGAAGAATCGTATGATATCTTGCAATAGGTACCTATGTATATGTAATAATTTGGAATAAACGGAAGCGAGATTTCAATAGGTATTTTAAGAAAATGTGCGAAATCAACATTATGTTAATCTGCGAAATGTGTAAAATTTAGTTCTAATGTTAGTGACATAATCATGGAGTCCATACTTAGATACAAGCTAATCTAATTAGCACGCCCTTGTTGTGTACATACTTCCGAATTATCTGTAAGATGTTAAAATAAAATTGTAAACCTACTTTACTTGTAAATATTAAAATGTACATAATAAATAAACACCAAATAACGAATTTTCGAATGCGAATTAAATTTAATTTCATTTGAAATTTATTTTTAAATTGCCTCATATAAAAATTACGTCGAAACCGCCGCTAAATACACGAGAAGGTAAAGAAAAGAGTACATATTTAAACAACTAAATGAACCCACGTTTACATAAAAAAATAAAATTAAGTGGAACCGCCATTTTACTCGTATTTATATAGACGCAAATAAAGAACCTAACAGTTCGACTTTAATATGGGAAATTTCTACATTTTAAAATATAGTTAGGTAATTAAAATTTCGATAAAATTAAAGCAATATCAGGTACCAATTTGAAATAATTTAAATTTTTAATCACTAAATGTTTTACATACAAGGTGGTAATTATTTGTATTTTGAAATTATGTATACATATGTAGAGCTACGGTCACATATTTATAACATGAAAAAAAAATTATACGTGATCTCAGGGGTGAAGCTGATAAATGAAATGGAACAGAAAGTGAACTATAATTAGGAAAAATTAAAATAAACATTTTCTCCGTGCATTTCGTTGGCTTAGGATTATAAGGTGCTATTTCACAAGAAGTCGATTTCGAGAAAAACGCTTCTGGAATTTTTTGATATTATTATTTTATACATTAAAATAACTTCTTGCACTTTGCATTACCTCCAATAAAAAATAAAATTTTTCAGTATCGTAATGTCAGGATAAAATTATTATTTATAGTTATTTCTATTTCTTTAAAAATTAAACGAAAAATACGTAGGACTACGTTACTGTAAAACATAGAATTATCTTGTAACATAGAGCTTTTATTCTTGAACTACTGGCTGTTACTGGAAAAAATAGAAGCAATTGAGTTTATTATGTTGTGTTTATCCGCGCTTTATCTACGAAGCTATATAATATATACATTTTAAGTTTTAAAACTTAACTTTAGGACAAATATATCAATAAATATTCCATACGTAACATAGAACTTTTGTATTTCCAAGTATTCCAAATTTTGCAAATTTCGGTGTTCTAAATTTTATGTTAAATACATAGAACTTTGGGATGATTTTAGCTCTTTTGCTCTAAACATAGAAATGTGGAATATCAATTTTAGGAAAATGTGAGATAAACCTTTGATTCCCTGTCCATATCTTCGTAATTAGGGCTGCTATTTAGTAGCCGGTTAGTGCATTAAATGCAGAATTTCCCATAGACATTCGTGAAATTCAAAACTCAGTAAGCGCTAAAAACGTAACATAGTACCTTATAATCCTTTATTTTATTTATTTTATAATCCTAAGCCAATGATTTTAAAGCGCCAATGATAGCAATTTGTATGTGTATAATTTTTAGATATTGCTTTCACATCGCATGCTATTTCATGAATATTATTTTTGTCACTAACATTAAAAAAAAGCGTCAAATTGGAGAACATGTCAGAGAATCAATTGGTACAACATATGTATAACTCCCAATTTTCCCGTTTGGGAAATATAATTTTGAATTTTCCAGTATTCTATTATAGCCATTTCAATAACTGTCAGATAACGTAATACTATAAATGAAATAGGTACACACAGCACTTTTGCTAAGCTCGTAGCTAGCGGACGTCTCCGTGACTATGAACAGGACGCTCTGTTCGAAACGTCGGACAATCCGAT
>WYDE02261723.1:0-19646 GCA_009867175.2 Adela reaumurella
TAGTTCGTGTTTTCCGTCCAGTTCAGTGTAGCCGGCTGGAATTGAGGGAAGCGCTGATATGGCATCTACCTACATAAGTCACTAAGGTGTTTAGGCTGACATCACTGGTACCAGAAAACTGGTTCGTTACGTGATGTAGCCATCCATGTCAGTTTTAATAAAAAAAAAAATTTTTTTTAACTGTGTACTTAGAGTTGTCAAAGTCGTTTGATTAAAACTAACTAAAATGTTTACGAAAAGATCGAAGGAGACTTAAGAACGTGACCGTACTCATAGGCGTCGGCGATGGGGTGAGGAAGTAAGCGTGTGGGTACTCACCTACCTAATGACCTTGACTACCCATTAACTGACAGCTCGAAGTGCAAAGTTAAAAAATGGGGTTTCTCATTTCTTCTCTACTTTTAGGTTCTTCTCTTTTGTGCAATAACCACAAGTAATATAATGAGACCTTGGGATGCGGCCGTACATAATTTTTAAAACCATTTCATTTTCAGTTGAATTTCTGAAATTTACTCGAATTTCAACTGGTCTTAGAACTGCCTGAAAAGTTTACACTGGATAAAATTTCTTTCAGAACATACATGGGTATTCAAATTGCATTTTTCTAAGTTTAGACAGGAATTACCATAGGCGCCTATCTTCTTTTCAGTTCTTAATGGGGCCATTTTTAAATTAATAAACAATTAACATTTAACCTGGGCTAATGTAGGGCAATAGGGATAAGGACAAGAAGCCGTGCTAAAGGGCGATAGGCTCGGAATCTCTCACCTTGGCACGGTACTTCCATAGAATCATGCAGCAGGTGGGTCTTCGTGCCTTACATGCTGCTTGATAAAATATGTTGTCCGAATACCTTGCGAAACGTGGTGATCGGTGTTGTGCTGTAATTTACAAGAGTTCTTGCAGCACAACACCGATTGCTCTGCTTACCCCGATTGTCGGGATTCAGCGTGACTGATATGTATGTATGTAACATTTAATTATTTGTATATTTACAAGTAGATGTTTTGGTTGGATGTAATAACTATTTCTTAGTTGGAATCTGAATCCTTTTTCGTAATAAATAATTCCACAGGTGTCAAAAGACTTATTACACTAGGTGCACCTACCCAGGACTGTGCATAACACAGGTTGGCAACCATTATACCTCAAGGTTCAGATTGGGACCTTTGGTCACTTCCTATTATTAGCATTGCTCCTCCAAATGTGTGCAAGACGGAGTATTACTTACCGTATGTACAAGTGGGTTTCAAACTACAGTAATTGATAAATCTGTGACATTAAATAGTTTATAAAACTTATATTTAGAAAAGCGGCAGGGATTTGATATCGTCCTAAGCTCGATTGTGTGTATTGTATTGATATAAGGATGTCTGCATACAGGTGATACTGAAGAATAAGCAGCTGAAGGAAGTGATCAACAACCTCCGGACCATCATCTGGGAGATCAACGTCATGTTGACTATGAGAAGATCTTGAAGCGGCCGCGGAGGCGGCACGCAACTAGTTGTTAGCTCTTACTGTGATATTATCTTCAACTCAATCAATATAACCTATGTTAATTAAATATAAGCTCAAACTTTCGTTTTATTTTAAATGAATGAATAGGTCAGGGTGTCTAGCCACCGGGAAAACCGGCACTTACCCAGGGAATTTTTCCAGAAGGGGAAAATCAGGGAAAATTTTATAAAAATTGGGAAAATCATGGATAATGAGGCTAGTTCAATCGTAAAGAGCGTTCAATTTACATTCTTCTTTTGGTCCTCTTTAAGCAGGTCATATAAGATAAATCATATACCTAAGATAAACCGAGTTATATGGAAGACGCGAAAGTAGAAAATGCGTTTAATATTTGCATGAACTGGAAAAAAGCTTCAAAAATTACCATGAAAATACTCTAGAAAACTGTTAAAAGTCAGGTAATTTATTTTTTATTCGCCGGTCACTCTGGAATAATAAAATACAACAAACAAATAAAAAGCAAGATATTCCTTATAAATGTATGTATTTATTATATTTTAAAATTAAGTTAATTATAATATATTAATAACAATATTTTTTCATTTTCAATATTGATTACTTCACATTAGCACAGTATAACAGTTCAGCTATTTTACTGCAACATTAACTGCGGCACAGGGTCGACAAGACTCGTAAATATAAATATTGTGCCGTTTTCAACTTTATAAAGATGGGCGAGAATCTTGAACAGTGAAATATTATACATATTACTATGTATGGAACAATAAGTAAATTGTAATCTGAGTAATTTACATTTAATTAAATATTTTAATGTGAGTTACGTGAGAAATGAGTTTTCATGAAAGCAGAAGACACTTACATTTTACACGAATTGACAATATAAAATGAAAACTTTAAAATCTTTGGGACTGACTCGGCACGGATGCCAGTAATATTTAGATATGGCAAGTAGATACAATATGGCTAAGGCAAAATTTTTCTCTTCCACTATATCATAGACGTGCCTTCAAAACTCGTTATCAGAAAGAAACATTTTATGCTTAGCATTGTACTCGCGTTGTCTCATACGTCACCTACTCGAGTTAATTAAAAACCTCTAAATTGTACATTCCCATACGACTAAGACGAAAGTCACTGGCCCACGTATCCCTTTTGAAGGCAAACGTACGATAAAACTGTTTTTATCTATTTTTTTTCTGCAATAAATATTGCGTAAACGCAAAGCATTTACAAAATATCAACAAATAAATTAAGTACCTACCGATAACATTACAGCATAGAGATTAAAAATAAGTCTTACGAATAAAGATAATAATATTGAAGTGAGCTAAATCTTTTATTCTCTAACAGTACTAGTATTTCAATAATTTATCTACATTAAAATGAATACTTAGATCGAAAGTAGCTTACGTTTAAAACTAAATTGAATGCGGCTATAACCTTAATATCTCCATTGCATTATTTGAGCGACAGCAGAACGCTGCTCTAGAACGACGCTCGCGGAGCGCGGGATCCACTCGACATTACGTCCCGCGGCGCAGCGTCCAATGACTGTTGGAGTAACTCTATTTACCTTAACTAATTTTTTTAAACATTTTAAAAAATTTCTTATAATCATTAGCTAATATTACGTTCGGTACTGAGGCACCCTGAGACCTGGCCGTCCACTTATACGCTTCTAACTTTAACAAAGCCTCTCTTTCTCTCATCGCTGCCGCCCATATTTCAGGATGCGAGAGCACTCGACCGTAATTTAAATCCGTAGGCAGATGGCTGCTTTTTGGCTTACGACTAAGTATTGAAGTTACGTCTACCCTACCCTACGCTTTGTTAACCTAACTTCGTAGCGAGAGGAGCACGGGTCTATATTTGGTTTATCGTTTGGTATGGAAGGCCCTCGCAGGGGGACTGAGGCGGGCGGGGGGTACGCTGGAAGTATAGCTAAGGAAGTGAGGAAATGTATGCGACGAAGCGCTCGTGCCGACTAATTTACACGTGGATCCAATGAGGAGGCCGCAGGCCAAGGCACATTTTGGACGGTACGTCGTAACATTATGCAGGTCATTACTAATTGACCGAATTGAATTTCCAAATTTTTCTTTTATTTTAGGTCTAACTAATGAAAGGATCACCAAAAGGCGACAAAACATCGATATAGGAAATATTGAATTAAACTCTCGATGTCAAAAAAGCTAATAACACAATCTGAATTTACTATAGAAAGAAAGAGTTTATGAGAATCTTTGGAGAAATATATCTTTATATTTTGTCTTTTGTATAAACTGTAGGAAGAAGTAAGTTTAAATCTCTCTAAAACTATAGTACATACTGGAAGTTAGTTAACATAACCTACCACTTATACATAATGGACTAGCTGTGTAGTTATTTTTTTTTTCTAATTTCCTCGGGTCTCGGTGCCCATTTTCGTGATGTTTTCGAATTTTTTTTTCTTCTTAATATTAACATGTCAATGTTTTTGTGCTAGATCTGAACTGTGTACTGATTGCATTGATCTTATTTAAAAAAATGGCATTATTGGGTATACCGCATGGCCGACTGTCACTTCAAGAACGCCATGCTGCTAATAGGACCACAGCAAGGTTGCTATTGCTTTCTCGCTCCCTCCTGCCTTCCGATGACTAAAGTTAGCGAGACACATGAATATCGCGGCAGTCGCTTATGTTCTTGTCTCGCTCACTCTTGTTATCGGGAGGGAGGCAGCGAGAAACCAATAACAACCTTGCTGTGGTGCCATTACGTAACAGTTAAGCTTTCTTTGAAGTGACAGTCGGTTCCTAACTTGTAATTTTATTAGATTATAACCTTCAGGTGAATGTGTCTTTTTTAATTAAAAATATAAGCTGGTAATAAATATGTGATAATTATACCGAGGGAGTTATGCTGCCTTAATCGACTACCCTATTCCGTAAGTTTATTACAAATAGATATGTATCATACAATATACACTGATACGTTTGTTTAACCGACGAGATTTATGTCTCAGTTTCACAAGTCTTTGGGTTAGTAAGCTGTATATCTTTTACAATATGAACCTTACCTTGTAAACTTTCGAAAAATACGTTAAGTACTAGATTCCTCCTAATTAAGTAAGTACAACCCTCCATGACCAGACAAAGCTCGTTACAAATTTGGTCGTCTCGTCGTAAACGATTTCGGTAATAAATATTACACATTAACAATATAGATAAAGTCATACCTAGTATAGAGAAACGGATAGTCATTCTGAGTGTAAACTTGAGGCTTAACAATTTCAGGACACTTAGTTTTAATAAATTCGTTTCAGAACAGTATACTCTATGTAAATAACGCACCGTACGTTAAAACGATCATTGTGTCAATAAAGTTTTTACGGGTCATTTGTAGTCTATTCAAAATATTAGATAAAAATAATAAACTGATAGAAAGGAACAATAATGAGAGCCAGATAACTCTATACAGAAAATCAAAATAAGCAGGCACTGCCCAGTCAATCTATCACTGCATGTAATCCACCATTTTGTATGGATATCAAGATGGCGGCGCCATGCTGGCGTTTGACATTTGATGTTCAAGATGGCCGCCTCGCGTTTGACGTTTGCTATGGACGGTGGTTACTGCATGCGCGCCTCCTGCAGCGCTTGTTGTCCACCGTAGGGTAGTCCGGGTAGCATTCCGCCGGCTCCTTGGAGAGCGGATCCCGGAAGCGTTGCGTACGCGGCGTATGGCGACATGTAGCCCGCACCTGCGTTCGCCGCAGCCGCCGCTGTTGGCATACATACAACTTTTACAATATGGCGCTGCCGCGTTAGATGTGTTGAAAATGTCGAGGATAAGGCATTGTTTAAAAAATGGGTGTTAGCATTAACGCTGGGCGTGTAGTATTATATTTCATATCTAAATAACTTTTGTTCTACCACTTGATGAATTCTGGTACAAAAATATTTGTCCTTAACCATGCGTTTCAAGTATTTAAAAAATGTATGGATAACTTGAAAATTTGCTTGCTTTTAAAAAAAACATTTTTTTAGCAAAAGTTATTTATCGATATATAATATTATTTACTGAATCGCCCCCTAATGTCAGCTAAAATAAATTCGTATTTTTTGCTATACACATCACAGCAGATCTTTATTTAACAAGAAGCTACGTTAAAAGGGACGATCAAAGGGGGAAGCAATGACATGGCACCTAGTTCACCCGGTGTTATGGGCTCACATCTCGGATTGTAGGTGATGTAGCCAAATTGTGTCAGTTGCAATAAAAAAAAAAAGTTAATAACGCAGCGTTATATGTGCGTTATTCTTCACGTACTAGCTTGCAGCGAGCCGAAATATAGTCCATGATGGAGTCTGGCGGCGACGCCGGTGGTCCCGACCTAGATGGACACCCTCTCTGGTGGTAATGGGCTCGGATATGTTCGGCGAAGCCATTGAGTGCTGAGTTCAACACCTTCCTTGTATGATGGGACCAAGGGTTTTTCGGTAAAACATTTAGTGCATCTAGTAGGAAGGTAACCTGTAAGTCTGGTATAATTTTATATTTTATTATAACTGACCTGCAGCACTAGCGTACGGATAGGAGTCGAATCCGCTGGCGTACTGCGGCTGATATGCCGCACTGGCTTGCGCCGCAGCCGCCGCCTGGTACTCGTAGAAGTGCGAGGTGGCCGCCGCCATGGCTGCCGCGTGCTGCAGCTGCGGCAGCTGCACCAGCCCCCCCGAGCCGGCGCCTCCTAGCGCCGCCGCGCTCATCCCCCCGACGTACGCCCCTGGACTCTGGTACACGTAACCCGGAGGTAGCCTGCGCACAACGAACACCATTGCAGCAGAGACTCCCTCGCACGCAGGTCAGCGAAGAGATATGGAAGTTGCGGTGCGGTGGAGGGAACTATTAGCTCATCTCTTACAATCGCCGCTGAACCAGGCCACAATCAGGGATTTTGACCGTTTCAACGACGATTGTTAGTGAGGTTGAAGTTTGGTGGTAGATTTTGCTTTGCGAGTGGTCTGATGCTACGTATCTACCGATGCAGTTTAACGACGCGGAATGTCGCTTGAGAACGAACTATTTTGGGATTACATTATATAGAAAACTACTCACTCAGCCCATGCTAGTCTAAAACTGAACACACCCCACACATGGCACCATCAAATCAAAACAGGATGTGTTAAAATTATAGAGATGGTAAGTATTGTTCTAAATAATAAATAGTACAATGTCTTTATTTACATAAGACGGTTTCAGCGTAACGGTAAATCACAAATACATTATTATACTGGCAAGGCTATAGATGTTCGAGGAATAAATCCGATAACTAAGGTTTCAGATAAGCTTGGATTAAGATACTTTCACAAAATGGATGACGGTGTTAATTGGACGTAGAGACTGATACCTACCAGTCAGCAGACTTTATTTACTAGGCCACTTACGAGTATATACTAGATTATAATTTTTTCGCTTCAGCAAAATTCCACGTGAATATTAATCCCCTACCATATATACCATCACGCCTCTTCCCCGGAGGTGTAGGCATTCTTTGCTTCTTCCACCTCCATACTTAGCTTCATACGTGCACGCCAGTTACGGGTGCTTCTTTCCCCTTACTTAAAATGTTACCTATTTTGTCATGGTATATTCGCCTAGTGCGGCCCGGTTCGACCCTTTTTTACATTCGCTTCATATTTTGTTTGGTCATTCTCTCATCAATTCATCACCCATTCTCCAAACTAAACCACCTATTGTCACAACGATCTGAACATACCTTTATCATTGTCGCTATGTCTTCTTTGAGTCAACTTTCTTCTCTTACACATTTATCCTTCACTGTATCTTTCAAAGATACACCACATGTCGTTCTAAATGGCAGCATTTCAACTGCATTTATTCTACTTTCGTAAATCTTCTGCAATATCCAAGATTCACTGCTATGCATAAGTGTAGGGACCAGGACGCTATTTGAATAGCCATTCGTGCAGTGGAACTAATCAACTGAATTTTCAGTATATGATTTAAAACCCCATTCACGCTATTGCCTTTGATCACTCGCCTTTCAACTTCTTTATCGTACTTTCCGTCACTCGCAAATACACTTCCCAGATACACAAACTCATTCACTTTGATCCAGCTTTTCGTTTCCTATTCTTACATTGCACTCAGTGACTTCATTATTTCTCTCGAACCATATGAACCATATGCAAAGGTTCGTGGATCTTATGCAACCATAACTTCGTCTTGCTTGTTTTATTTTCATTCCTCTTTCGTTGCACGCTTTATTGGTGGTGAAAACATTTCTCTTTAGAGCCTTGTCAGATGAAGCGAAAAGAATTGCATAACCAGCAAGTCAGCAGTCATTTTACCATAACACCGGCCATGCTTAATCCGGTCACTCTTTCAGGCTAGACAAACTATTTTCCATATATAGATTGAATAACCATGGCGACATTAGACCACCCTGCTTCACGCCTCGTGAGATCGTGAACCAGTCCGACAATGTGCCATTTATTCTAACACCGGCGCCGATATGTACATGAATAGATTTCAGCGCCCGTATCAGATGGCTTTCCATTCCATCCATGTCTAGCGTTGCCCATAGGTCATCCCTCAACACCCTATCGTAGGCTTTCTCTAAGTCGACGAATGCGCAAAACACTTTATTATTTTTTACTAATACTTTACGTCCCCCTATCTAAGTATAAAAATATAACCCAGCGTGTATAAAGAAGCGTGTGAGTAGGAGACGCGGCGCGACGTGACCTCACTTCGCAGAAGTGAACAAATCAACGGGTTAGCCCCGATCCGAGCCTGTACCTCATCATTTAGAGTTTCCGCCTCCGACTGTGGTGATTGGCTCACGGCGAAACCGTAACCGTCGTTACCTAACCTAACCTTGTACGTTATGAATTCTCCGACCCAACCACGTACATATACAAACATATTCAGTTACCATGGAAACAGTCAAGATCCCTCAAAGGTGGAGTGAACTTGGCCAATGGCAGCAGTTTACTGATACCTACGACGATTTGAGGGAAGCAATGACATGGCACTTCGCACTTGGTAGATACGTAATTCACAAAGTGGATTGGGATGACATCACTGGTACTAAAAACTGGTGCATTAGGCGATGTAGTCATCCGTGTCAGCATTTATAAAAAAAAACACTACGAAAATTTTGATCAATAAAGTAACAAAAAAGCTAGATTCTCCGGATATATCACGTATGTCCCCATCTTATTATCAAAACCCATAAAACGTTATCACCAAATAGGTAAATTTCTACGGAAAGGACAAGTCCTCAGCACCCGCAACCGACGGGCATGCATGATTTGAGAGCGAGGAATCAAACGACGAATGCAGGAACGAGTCACATGGCGCTCCATTGTCTCTGCCTACACCTCCGGGGAAGCAGCGTGAGGTATGTATGTGCGTATGCAATAAAATGTTCTTGAAACAAACCTTAAAATGTTACTGAAAATTCAGAAAGTCGTAGTCCTTTAGCAATCCTTTAGTTGTTTTTTCGAATAAAGTGGTGGACAGTTTGTAATCAATAATGAACGAGATATGCATTGAGGTAAGTACCTATTCATAATACCTCAATGGAGATATGTACGTGGCACGGATCAGCTTACGGCAGTTAAGTGTGACTATAATGGTTTTTGATGACAAAGGATGCGAAGACCATGACATTGCGCCTACTATCTACCTACTCGTGTGCGGTGCGGTGCGCTAGTCGGCATCAAATTGACGCGCTACGCTGTCGTAATTGCTATGCAATCTACATCGGCCTTCCATCTGGAATGCTCCATCGCGTTTATGTCGCGATGTCTGCCAAAATGACAAATTATCTATGCTTGATTATCATGATCTTTGCCAAAAAATATGAAGCATTCGGATGTAGGTGTGTTGCGCAACGCGCGTGCAATAGGCGAAGCCTTATCACTGCGGTAGAAAGGGACTCACCTCAACCTAGTCCCACCCTGCTCTAACTAAATACTCGTCAAATCACATCCAAGATGTGTGTAAATAACAATGGTTCAAAACAAACGTGAACATTTGCATAATCCCAATAAGACATTTAGCTGAAATCCAGCAAGACACTTTTCGGAGAATAAAAAAAGCCAAGCAAACCTTGACCTTTTCACACGCCTCCATTCTTTTACATGAAGGAACTTGAACATGAGGAAGGTACATGAAGGTACAATTTTGTAAAAGTTTGCATCGTTGTTCAGAAAGTGAATAAGATATGTATGCATGAAGTTATGCTTGTTTACATAGGTAGGTATGCAGCTCTGAGAAATAAAGCGACAGACAGCACTTGACACCGCCGTTCATTTCAATGTGAAGAATTTCTTTCTACAATCTTTTAGTGTTTTCATTATAGTACACTAATTGTCTTCAGGTCGTTAGGACTTTAGGACATGCGTGCTTAGAGTATGGTTTTTCCAAATAATATTTCTATCTGCGTAGTTGGGATTTGCTAGAGTTAAAATGCGGCTATTGCGTTCACTGTTGAACCGCGTTATACCGTTTTCTGATGTCCCGTCGTTTGGGTCCCACCAATCAGACCAAAGTGCGAATGAAACAGAAAATATAGGTTACGTTCAGGTTAGAACATAGTAGAATGATGAGGACCCAAATATCCCAAATAATAGTACGCCTTGAACCGCTAACCTGCCATGATCTGATTGATGCATGCAAGTACCCCGAGAAAGCAAAAATAAAAATCGGTTTAGTAAATCTGAAATGTAAGTATCCAGATCACGAACATAGTGATACTGTACACTGATAATGTACACTGTATTGTACTATTCTGTACTGTACACGCACGGACAGACGATCTAGTTTCTAAATAAGATGTAAAGAGAGATAGCGATCATAGAGGCAAGCAAATGAGGCACCAACCACAATAGTACGTCACATATTGGCGGACTTTGCTAGTATTTAAGTGTATAGGAAATGGATGCCTGCAGATAACAGAATGGCGGTGCTCCGAAGGTTTAATTGTCATGTAGGTGCGGGGTGGAGTAGTCGCATTTGACATTGCTGAATCATGTCGAGCATGGCATGGCATGGCATGAGGCTCCTGGCAGGCGACTGCCGGCGTGCTACCGTGCAATATGCACCGCGCCAGGAAATACAATAATTTGTAGACTGCACGCCACACAGAGATACCATCGACCGTAGCGAGAAAATGAAAATATTCGCCGATACCCTTTTTATTGTTGACCGAGAATTAATAGCATTTATGCTCTGATTAATTTGGTAATTGTTTAGAAAGCACTTACAATGATCAATAAAGTAGAGTGACATATTAAACTAATCCTCAGATAGCGCAAACAAAAGGAGCATCCATCATTTACGTCGCTCCATACCTAAATCGAAATGACCAGTCCCAAATCGTTTTAAAGGTAATTTATCAAAGCAAATTACCTAATTGCGACGTGTGTAGAAAATCATTAGCGTAATGCCGCCTCCTATGCTACCTACCGCTGTCCATTACTGACTAAGTGTAGGAGGAGAGGAAGAAAGAAAAGTGTGCCGCGAGGGTTGGTTCTGCTCTGGGTAGGCAAGTCACCTACATAAATAAACAGAAAAGTAGAAAAGTGTGGCGGGTAAATAAATAGTGTGTGGGCGTGTTGGAGGCGGTGTGGGGGGGTGGGTACGAGGGGAGGGGAGGTGGTAGTTCGGCGTATCGCCGCCGGGGGCGCGCGCACTCCTCGCGGATTACTAGACACAATTCCACCGGCAGAGTTCTATTCGCATTCGTAGAGCCTTTGTGCTTAGACTTTATTCCTTACGAGTGAGGTCTATTTTCATGTGTAATCCGAGAGGGGTGGAACCACAGTGGAACCGCGCACTCTACTTGAGATTCGGCGAGGATTATCTTGCAGGCAGTTGGCTCCTTCCTTGAACTAGTGCGTTCTTGTATATTTCCTCTCCACATTCCAGACTCTCCGGGAGTAGGCATATGCAAAGGAAACAGATGCCCAGAATCCCTAGGCATCTCCAGCAAAACATTGTTAAAATAGAAGAACATTTTGGTGAATAAGCCAAAGCTTTTACACTTTCTCTACTACTTATTTCCCAACGAACTGAAGAAATTATAAGGGAAAATTATTTACAATATGCTCGGTATATGAGCTTTTGCATTACATAGGTTTAAGTACTTGATTGGATGACACAATATAATATAAGTGGACAGTTTCAAACGAAATTACTACGGCATTGACATTGTTGTATACTGATTGATAACTATCTTAAAGGTAGGCAACATAAATTGTGCATACATAACCATTTGCAATAATGCTTTGATTGGTTCATCTACTGCTGCTTCCGCCACAGATGAAGCAATAGTTCTATCAGCTTTAATAGTTTAGGATATAACATTATTATATACTCATTTAGAGTTACCGAATATTCGGATAGGCCGACTATCCGGCCAGTTCTGTAGTCGGCGATTAGTCGGTAGAAACCGTTTGTGTTAAGGGTAATTTCTGCTTACGAGAAATACTGGGTGTGGAATCGATTTCCAGATCCTAAAAGGTGCCTACTCCGTGAATTTCATCAAAATCGTTAGAGCCGTTTCCGAGAAACCCAAATTTATTATGGACTAGCTCCGCCCGCATTAAAGTCCGGCCTCTCTCATATTTCAGCTCTCTGCTCGCCCACTATACTAATTATCGTGATAATAAGCAGACTAAATGTGATGGGAAGAATTAAGCTTTACGTAGACATAAACCGCATCAAAATCGGTCCAAGGATTCTCGAGTCATAAATGGACAGACAGGACTGACTGACTACTGAGGACGCCAGACGTTGCACTTTATAATAGTAGGGATACATATGTATGCGTATATAGATACAAGTTTAGCTCGTTTAATAGTATTAATATAATATTAGAAAGGTAAAGGAAAAAAATATATTTCAATATATTTTTTTTTAATTTTAGAGGATTATTCATCAGACAAGGCAGGCGCGTGCTAGGGCGGCTAGTGTGTAGGCGGTGCCGCCCTAGGTAGATTCCGGTCTTACTTATTTTTACATTTCTTATTTAGATTTTTTACAAAAGTTTTCAGGGTTTACTAAATAAAAATAACATTTCACATTTGAGCCCTTATCTGCAAATAATCAGATTTAGTTCCAATCAACAGTCGCCCGGTCTGGGCTGGATATAGCAATTAAAATTTGGTCAAGAATTATATCAATATAATATTTTTTTCTTAAATAAAGTAGGCATTATAAGATAATAAAGATTATTTAAAAATTGAATAAACATTGCAATAAGTATAGAGTTATGTACATCGCTAAAGGAGGAGCTACACGTGTAAGTGAATTAAAAAATTGGCAAGGTTTGTCAGAAACTAAACCGTTTGTGATATCCTCGTAGGCGTCAGCGCCGCCACCAACTCAAGCAAAACCCAACATCAAGACGTGTTAAATATTAGACCACACACATACATTCAAGTCAATTCAAACGACAGGGGCTTGCCAAACGTTCAAGATCGCGTTTCCGAAGGAAGAGATCGTTAAACTGCATCGTAAACATTACAGCAAAGTATATACTACGTCACACCACACCAACACATCTTAGCCAATACCTACTCGTATTGTTGGGGACGACCGCCGCCAGCCGCCGCCTCCGCAGCCGCCCCAAACTCCATTCTAATACAATTAAAACCGAAATTCACGGAAAATCATAACGAGGAAAACAAGTGTATTATGCCACCACCAAAGTCCAACAAGTCGAAACGACACTGGCAAATAAAAACACCAAAAGTAAAAACACATCGATCTGGTGTCAATCCGATGCCACGCCACGCCACGCCACGCCACGCCACGCCACGCCACTCACGACAACATGTTATGAAGTAACGCGCACATAGAACAACCCGTGATTGTTAAGTTAAGCACTAGAATAGTAACAGTGAGCGTTGCCTCTTGCATATAGTAAGTACATAAATAAACACAATCTGTGGATGACATTACTAACTCCTTTTGTCCCCAACCAGGGGAGGGACCACACAACACAAATGACAGCACGCGAAAGTGAATGAAACAGCACGCGTTACGAATTCATGATTCGTGAAATTAATGAGTTCTGTCCTGTGCAATGGATTGATTATGCTCTCAATAATATCGTCCACAAATTAGGTATAGCTTCATATCAAAATATGTTTAAGGAAAATTCAATCGTCTATGTTCAAAATCAAAAACGAAAAACAAAAAGTCACTCCCACTCGCACGCTCATATACCTAGTTGAAAGTAAATCGATATTTTACATTTTATCTCTCCGTTCCGATAGCCGGCCTTACATTTCGTCAGCCATTTGCTTTTCTGCAAGGAAACAAAAGCAAAATGGCTGAAACTCGTCGGATGTACAGTGAATAGCGGTCAACATTTAAGGCAATCATGGATTCAATTCCTATTACATCGCGGCCAATTCGGTTTCCGATGTCAGAAATATGGAAAATCCATCATTGCCATGGTACAGAGAAGTGCCAACATGTATGGAATGCAATATATCGGTGTCGACAACCTACGGACTGGGTACAGTTAAAGTGCGTGACATCGAGACTCGAGTGATTTATACAAAATTTAACTAAAGGCACATCCAGAAACAATTGTGAGCGCAAGGTTTGTACTTTCTTAAAAGAGGTAGGTATAATGTAGAGAATTTCATTACAATATTTCATTGCCAACATCAATACAGCATAGCCACGTGGATGCAGTACTTACCCATATTGACTCTGCAATACTGTCGCGGGGTAACCTGACGCCGCCCTGATGCCGGCTGCGAAAGGAAAACCTGCAACAAACCAAGGCGACGTTCAAAACAACTAGAACAGCTCGAAATGTATTAATATTAAATAATATAATGGTATCCAGGTCATTAATCATTATAATGAAAAAGTGTTTGCATTATCTGCGAATTCGACAAAGCTTTCTGATATCGAATGTCTACATAGATATGAAACGTGATGTCACCACATCGCACCGGGTGGATCTCGGCCATTTGTGTCAACAGAACTTAGATACGCGCAGACGCATTTCACGTCGGACGTCATAAGAAACGCTCGCAGCTCTGTCGACTTCGATACGTTTTTGAATGCTGAAAATTCCTGCTTCTCGCGCCAACAAATATTTTCAATTAAAAGATTAGTGAGACGACATCTCGCGAGCGTCATCGGGTCTCACTTCCCGAGTGGAGTATAAACAGATTGGACCGCTTCCAAACGACACACGGCTCAACTTAATGTAGGCTGCTCGCGATGTTCTTTTCTTTTTATTGCATTGTTAAATGCGGGGTGCTCGGCGCGTGCGATGCGAGGCGAGAGATGCGCGCCGAGGGAGACTTGCGAGGTGATAAAAGGAGACGGCTAGATCGGAAGCAGCGCCTGCGTCGCGACGCCCGCGCCGCCGACGACGACGACGAATCCTCGCCTCTATTTCTGGCGTGAGCTGCGCGTGACTCAAGTCGCTCATGGAAGATTCACCCATCTCTTTTTTCCTCTTTCGCGATTCTGCCAAGGAAGCGAATCGCCGCCGAGCGTCGCGGCATGTCGCCGAAATGTCAATCGACTTTCGATGAGACCCGAACCGTCTTAATGACTTTGGCAAGCGCAGAGGCATTCGACGGCGGAGTCTAGAATGGCGACGCTGCAGGGCCAAACGTGCTCTTATTTGTGTCTTCAAAGCCGAGAGCGGTGTCGGAGATGGAGAATGGAGATGTTTGGCAACGACAGTCAATGTGTTGATCGATTTCGTAACAACTCAAAGATAGACACTAGCTTTTAACAGTCGCAATGCCGTACGCTTTAAAAAATGATTTCTAGCAGAAACGTCCGATGGAAGTCGTGTTCGGTACCTTGAAATAGAGACAGCGTTTTGTGCGATACAGACACAGAAACATTCCTGTCGTTTGGGAGCGAACAGTGGTCGTCTCTCATGAGCGAGACCATTAGCATAATCGCAGAGTTGTGCCAACATGAAGCATGTACGAGTACCTACACACAGTTTCAGCTGCCCACGCCGACACAGAATAGATAATGATCTAAATCACTAGCCCATCGCCCCATTAATCACGGTGTCCAAAACCGAGCGGAAATTGTGAATCTCTGCCTCGCTAGATCGATGCAGCATCCTGTAATTTTGGTTAAAAATAAGTTTAAATCGACGCGTCATTTACCTAGCTAGAGATTGATATTACAGATTTGAAACCTGAAATTATGAGCGTTCCTAAATGATGTTTCATTAATGAAGATGGCTCCCGCAGCCGATAAATTAAAACTCAGGAAGCAGCACGACATATTGCCGGATTCACTGAATATCATATACGCGAAATGTTGTTTAATCGCCCGCAACGCGTGTCAGTGTCCTGCCATACGACCGTTACAGAAATGTGAAGCGAAAATACATACCTAGAAGCAATGGTAAATGGTGAGTTGGTGGTTAAATGGTAGAGTAGGTTAGACGCGATAGTGCTCTAAGTTAGCGACTATGCACACATGATTAATGGCCATCATGTCGTCAATCGGTGGTGCGACACGTCAATAAGCCGCAGCCCGCAACACATCCCCGAAGGCCGACAGACAGGTGACCGTCACCGGCGATCGGCTTCCGATAAGCAGTAATGACTCGTGACTGAAAGTATTTTCAGGATACGTTAGTTTTTAGTTGTCACACGTGACCTACATAGTCAGTCACGATATGCGACAATGTACGTATGCGGGCTGCAGACGAGACCGGCCATTGTATGAGCGGCAGTCACAGTCCGACACTTTGTTTAATGTTTCATTCAGGCGGGGTGGGGACGATGTTAGGAAATTGTATTGTATTGGCATTAATGTTGAAATCGACGTAAAATATTCAGTAAGTCCATTTAGATCCCGCGATAGCCGCGGACTTTCAGTACAATGTTAGATGACTGGCTCCACCTAAGCAATTCATTAGTTAGAGTAACATGACGTCAATAAGACATCGGCATCTTCAAATATGGCAGGTACTAGGTACCTAATCAGAAAAAAAATAACAAAGAAAAAAACCACAATCAATATTCACGTCCCAGTTTCAATATTGATTGCCAGTCTGTTTTCCATTATTTTGTGTCTTTTAATCTCTAAATCTCCAATATCGGATAATGGAATACACAAAACATGCACCACCGCCTATATCAATGCCCATACCCGATCAAAGAGACTACGTCCAACTAGAGGTTGAAGTTTTATGCCCACTTCTATCTTTATGAAGGCGTTAGGCGTGTCGTTCGGTCGACGTGTAAGCAGCTCGGTAGTGAGAGATTCAGTCCGTTTTACGAGACCTCGTATCGATTCTTAGAGAAAACAATCACGAGTTGGTGGTCCCACATGAACGCAGACCGACGAACAATGAGCTGTGTTTGTACAACTGAAAATAGTCAGCGCTTTACAGATTGCACAAACCAACCAATAGACTCAGTCGACGAGTCGGGTGAGCTTGGTTTCGACCATTTGACGAAAATTATAACCGCAATTGAAAATATTGCAGTTACGCTTTCTGACATAAGCAAAAAGGCAAACTAACAAACTTGTAGATGAGAAAATCAAATAGCACGAAGTTCTCCTACGGGAAAAACATAAATACAATGCTTTCTTTGAAGCCGTGGACCTCCCAGTAGACGTTTGTTTTCTTTATCACAGGTAGCGCAGCGACTGTGATCCACAACAGTTCGGTTAATTGGGTTTATTGGGCAACCTCGGTCGGTCTATGTTCTAGTAACACTAGTACCGCTAGTACGCATCAAACGCCAACCGTGTTAGATAAACATTTCATCCGAGTGAATAGTTTTCTGGAACCATCAGACGCAACTGCTTTGTTCGGCTTGAACAAAAAAGTGTGTCATCCGCGGATGTACGAGTAAAACTTTGCTTCTGGACTTTTACTGCCATGTAACACGTTTGCATCTTATGTTTTAATTTCTAATATTTTCACTCATTGCATATTTTTCCAAAATTTAAGAAATACAGCTTTTCAAAATTTCCTCATTTTCGACGTAACAGACAGATCGCCTGGAATTACTGTAACATATCAGTTCCGCGATCTTTGATCTCCTCCTCTTAGTTTAGCAACATTACATCAGTCTGGTCTGGTCACAACATTTATCAATCTCAATCAAAATTCCAGAAAATGTCTGCGCCTCGCGCGATTTATTACAACCGTTTCCTGTCGCTTTTTACAGGGTACAGTTTTGTTAATTGCGCTGTAAAAATCAAAGATGTTTCATCCGGCTCTTTTAGTTACTGACGCACAAGCGAAAGTTCTTGGTTCTTCAGGTTGATTCAGAATTGTGTTTTAGTCTTTGTCAATGCCTGAGTCAACCATTTCATCACTCATTTCGGGGTTTGTTAAAACCACAGGAACGGACATGGTGACTTAGTATGTTACGTTGAGCGAAACATTAAAAAAAACTGAATTGTTTCGGTCAGAAGAGTTCGTAGGTACAGATATCGTTTTAGTAGCGAGCGAGCATCAGTGAGTATCGCCAAGTAATGCGAAGGTGTCATCACGCTTTGTCGGCCGCGAGAGCTCTCTGTCGTCACAAAGCCCGGTAATAACGCCGTCGTAAAGGCTAAAGCTCTAACTGCGTAGTCAATTATCAGGCGGACCGCGACGCCTGGACCAGCGCCAAGTTCAAAAGATTGTCGTCCATCCGACGTCGGCAGCGCTCCCAAAACTTCATATATTTAGACAAAATAAAGAGTGAACTCGGGACAAACCGAGACGCAACACTGCTTTATAAATAGCGCGGTCGGCGGGGCTCGGCAAACCGTTGACCAACATGCGTCCGAGATTTCAACGCGGTCGCCACACCACACCATCCGCTTTGTCAACTCTTGAAAGATTCAACAATTCGTACGGACGGACTGAATCAGTACAAGTACATAGCTTTATTTAAAAATATTGGTATTTTACTAAATTATTTCTAAAGGTAGATGGTATGAATGACCACATATAATAGAAAGGCAGCGTACCTGCTTGTACGTACATATGTACGAGTAGTTAAGGTGCTTACTAGGGCTTACCGGGGCTTCACGCCCTCCGTGAAACAGCTACTAGGCCAACATTGTGTCTGTGTGTGTTTGTGCGTAGCACGAATAGACAAGTATCACTCGCTAATGATTCACTTTGTCAAGTGCCTGTAGTGGGTGCCGAGATCAGAACTCTACATCACGATGAATAAGATGCGAAATTTAACATTCTGAATTCCTGAGTTGGAGAGATTAAATAAAAGATTAGGTAACCGTTTTAAGCAACCCTTCTCGACGACGGAGTTTGTGACATTTCGACGTGGGTCAACGTTTCAGACAGGGGTTGCACGTCGCAAAAATCAAAATGATGAAGCGGCGAAAATGACGAAATAAAATCACGCCGCCGAAGCTGCCGGAGAAAGTGTCGAGTGTCCAAATGGTATCAGGAAAGCGATCAAGCGTAAAAATAAAATTTTGTGGAAGGGCGGACGAGAGGCGAGGGGGGACTGAGGGTAGTGTCAGCGACTGGAGGGCTCATGCATAAGTAATGCATCGGCGAAGGGCAACAACGGTACACGCACGCCAGCCAACCGCCACCCCAGCTCTACTACCCTAACGACGAGTATTGCCTAATAGGTACTGCTGACCCTCCTCGGATCCATATCCTACCTAAGCCAAACCGTGGGGTACACATCTGTACCGCGGCGCACAAGCCTTGACATTTCTAGAGCTTCTGCCTGCGCGTGGCAGCAGAGACTACGTAACCAGTGATTGCACGCAAGTGTGTCAAATGTAACGACATTAGCGATATTTTGTTTCGTACAATTTTAGAAATATGTGTGTATGTGTATTTGAAACATTTAGAAAATCAGTAAAAAATAATACACTTAAAATTTTTATACTTGGAAGAATTGCGTGTCTACTGTCTTCACTTTTCGTGGGTATAAACTTTGACATACGAGTATATACACTGAGAGCAATATAAAAAAATACTTACGAAGTGCATATTTATGCACTTTATTTAATGTAATATCTCCTAAACCACACAAGTTACCTTCATGAAGTAAAACTATCTTAAAACAATATTATATACATACATACATATCACTCACGCTGAATCCCGACAATCGGGGTAAGCAGAGCAATCGGTGTTGTGCTGCAAG